>JBAHVQ010182631.1:0-16047 GCA_036872915.1 Nanipora kamurai | reverse complement strand
CACTGAAGATGGCATAGGTATGCTGAAACATGTTTGCTTTTAAAATAAAAAGAGTTGTCGTTTATTTAAAATGTCTAAAAGCACTTTGCCCGTAACGAAAACGAAGGACAAGGCAAAAAAAATATCAGTCAGTGTAACTAGTAATTTTTGCTCCAAACACGTCAGTGATTTGATAATCTGTGCATAAAATGCTTGATCAAGACGTGTAAATAAATGTGCTAGTTCAAAAATGATTTTTTAAGTCAAACATGACTTGATTCCAGTACTGTCTCTCAAGAACAGTGAACAGCCATGTTTTACTCACCTTCAAATAGAATTTGTGTAATTATCTGCCATTCTCTGTTTTGAGGACCACCTTCATGGAAGAATTCTACATCTTCTGAGCCATTGCACGACACAGTAAATATTTCAAAATGTACACTAGCTGTGCATCTGTAATTTCACATAAGTACAAAGCAAACTACTAGAAGTGATAAAGCATTTATTCAGACTTCAAGAGCAAAATTTCACCTACAAATTCAATTAAACATTCCATGCTTTCCGTTCAAAGGAAGCATAGTGAACCAGGCACATTCCCTGTACCTTTAATGAATTAAATGCAATGTAGAACTAGATGACACATTTAGAGGCAGTGATGTTGCTTCGTAAATGGGGGGAAAATCTTCTAGGAAAAATATTTATTCAAAAAGCAATGGACCAACCATTATTAACAAAAAATCTTATATATTATTATATATTAAGGACCTCCATATATACCAGTTGATCCTAAACTACAAAACTGTACTGGCAAAACTTAGCCTGGTGTGGTTCTCCAAGGAATTTCTTAAGTGAGCCATCAGCTGCCTCACCTATGACCTGATATCCAGTGTCTTTATGGGTCAACTGTGCTGTGACCAAGAGATCAATAATGGGCCCCCTACTTCTCAATCTGTTTATAACTGATCTTCAGTCTCATATAGACGCTAGATATCCTCAGTGGCCCTGTGTAAGTGTGACTGTACGGTGCTGCCTACTTCACAACTGTCATCAGTACACATTCGAGTTGATGGTAGAACTGACTTGTAGGTAAACGATACCATTGCGGTATGGGTCACATCTGCGAAGCTTTTAGGCACCCATATTCACCAAATATATGTATGTAATGAAGCTACTTAAAAAATTTCGAAATGACTGCAGTAAGCTTTGAGATTGGAAGATATATGATGTATATGATGTTAAAAAGCTTGAGAAGCTCTTTGAAAGCTCTTAAAAAGAGCAACGATCTTGTATAATTTAGTTGAAACTGCGTAGTAATGCAGTAATAGTGCAATACTAATAACTAAAAACATAATAAGAAAAAGATAGCCACATATCTTGCTAAATAAATTTTAAACTACAGTCCTTTTAAAAAGGATTTACTAAGTATTGATGTCCATCTTGAGATTAACGTTTGCATTTGTACGGTTTCTGTATGAAAGAATCCAATACCATCAAATAGTATAGTCCCACAAACACATTTAAGAATTATTGCTAAAATGGGTACATTAACCTCAATGATTTAATGCTACATACACCATAATTATACCTGAAAGGTAATAGTACATACAGTAGTGCAAAACCTCAATGTAGACGTACAAAACTCTCAGAAAAAGAATCGAATTTGACTTCGAAAAGTATTTGACGACTGGAAACTAATTTAAAGTTTCTTATCATACATTCGAGCCTTTTAAATGGATATTATTTTTCCCTTGGCCATTGAAAGCTGTTTCGCATCGTGCGGACTCCCGAACAAAATCGCTTAAGAACTTAACTACTCTTTTGTTCCTTCCGGGTGCTTGTAAATTCTTTGGAATCATGACGTTTCCACAACAGTGCTGACTTCGCGACGATAAGTGAAGGCTGTTGACTGCAAACTATAACCAGGCAGTGGCTAATATTCGCTGGGTAATGGCCAGTCTTTCTTCGGGCTTAATTGACTGTTGAAATTTGGTGTCTTTTTCAAAAAAGCCCTACAAATTGCAACAACTCATCAAATATTCGAGAAGTCATTCGGAAATCGAACGTACTAAAGAGAAAATCACTGTTTGTCTCCCCGCTGTTCCTGGACTAAATCATCAAAATTACCTTTTCTTCTGTACGTTGACTGCTACTTGCAATCGATGTCCTCAAGTTTAAAAATTATTGCTGGCATTGCAACAAACCGTCTTCGCTGTGTTGTCATTTGATTTAGTGTCGCGTCAGTGCTCGCTTCTCAAGTCGCTCCTAGTGTGTTGCAAATAGTTCTGCGACTGGTGGTGACAGCCTTTAGCGCCGAGTACTGGTCAGTAGAAAAAGATTACTTGGGAGTAAAAGTCCATAAACGTCTGCTGTGTTGCGGATAGCCTAAAATATCTAAGGTATTGCCATGAAATTACTTGTAGTGACAGGAGTATCCTTAAATACTGAGAGGTTAAAAAGTTGTCAAAAAAAACAGTTTTGGCGATAGCAAAAATTTGAAAAACGGCACAAGTTGGTAATTGACGTTTGCTGAGGAGGCGTTGTGCGGAACCTTTCACATGAATAGTAGACTTAATTCAAATGCAACTAAGAACTCATATTCATGTAAAAAGTTAAGAATCAGGCATAGTTTAACAAAGTAAGCGAATAAGGTACTGTAATTCGAAAATGGCCTGTTTCGCCGCTGTTAACTCATTAGGACACCCAATTCAATGGTACTTTTAAAGTTTCAAAATCATTGATGTAATTGAACTTGTTTGTGTATCAAGGTTATTAATTTTACCTTGTACACGACAAAGGTTGTAACACCACCATTGCCGAGTGTATAGTTGTCGTAAGAATAGAATTGATTCTATTTGTACTTTGGTAAGCCATGCTTGTTCAATATTTGGATTAAAATAAAAACTAGGTTTAAAATCCTTAAAATATTGCTAAGAAATTTTAACATTTTATAGTTTGTTGTTTTTTCATTTAGGAGCAGCAATAGCAGGTCCTCCACTTCCCCGTCAGAACTACAGGAAAGTTTTGGAAGCCAGAATTAACAAGCAGATTAACGTAGAACTGTATGCCCATTATACATATTTGTCCATGGTAAGCTTAAATATTTTTGAGAATTGGAAATTATATACAACGTATTATTCACCGCCAGGTTATCTTTGAAATCTCTCGGACTATGGAAGTATTTTTAGCTGTGTGGTTACAATTAGATAAAAAATTGGGAGATATTTGGCAGTGGTTGCGCACCTTGGGGATTTTAAGAGCGGGGGATTGGACAGTTGACAACAGTCTAAAAAGAATTTTTTTGCAAGTTTTTGAGGAAACGAAAGTTTCAAGTTTAAGTATAAGAGTGTCCCAGTAGTTCTACAGTTCATTCCTTTCTGCCATTCGTATGGAGAAACGACTTTACTTTGGGTATTTTAGAAACATGATTCCATATTAACAAAATTCAAACAACGTGAAAAGTATAGCATAATGTTGCCGGAAGCTATTCTTACCCAAGAAAATTAGGTTTATTTTAGAAAAAGGGTTACAATATAAAAGAAAATATTACAACTACTCATATAAGTGCCTTCCAAATTGACCAAAAATTGAGCGGAAATCTCCCTTAATTGTCACTATGGCTAGTTTTTGGCTCCAGTATAAGTACCATCTTGTTATACCATAGTGCGATTCCAATGTAAACGAGTTATGAAGCGAACAAACCAAAAAAAATCGAACAAACAAACCCAAAAGTAAAATGAGAGAAGGAGACAATCAAAAAAACGCCGTTCGTGCTTTTAGCTCTAGCCTATTAGACAATAAATCTTTAAATCAATACACCAAACAAACAAATAAACAAGCCAGAAAAAACAGGTCAAGTGATTGCAAATAGTCTGAAACAGAGGCCTTACTACATACAACTTTTACTTTGTTGAAGGGCTTAGGCTCGAAACATCAGTGCCTCGTTCACTCGTTTTTTAGAATTTTTAATTTTAATTTCTTGAAAAAATTGTTCTATTTTAACTTTTATTCATTCGTTCCATTGCTCATTCAGCACCACATTTTTGATACACTCAACTTGGTCTAATACGTTCAGGTTTTATTAGTTTGAATTTAGAGAAATATCCGCACAAGTCTTTAGCTTTCTCTAGTTGAGTGTTTGGCAAGTTTGGAAATGTTCATTGGATCCTACAGAAGACACCGCAGCATATATCGGACACAATACTGAAATGTGAAGATATCCGTGTCGGACTTTTAACGATGGCAAACTGAAAATAAACAAATAAAAAACAAAGAAGCTATTATGCAAATAAACAAATAGGAAGTGTGTGTTTATTTGTACAGTGATTACAATCAACATTCACAACCCTTAGTAAAACAATGGAAAGCAGTAGCTGAACAGCTCGTTATACTTTCTTACAGGCTTACCATTTTGATCGAGATGACATTAATATGCCAGGATTTCACAAGTTCTTTGCAAAAATGGCTGAGGAAGAGCATGAGCATGCCCAGATGGTAAGACAAATATGGAACATTAATACGGTATTTGTTTTCGTTTTGCAAGTTATTACTGGGAGTAAGTTGAGTGGTAGGTAAAGAGGAAAATAAAGAAGCTGGCTAAAGGGGACAGAATCACGTTTCGACCAACAGTCCTGGAAAAAATGCGGGAATTGTCGAATCAATGGTGCTATTATCGTGTCCATGTTTCCCTTCCCTACTTGTAACAATTTATTTTTTACTATAATTTTTCATACATGTTTTACAAGCACCACATTAAACTTGAAATAAACAACAATTTCATCAAAAATCAACCAGTTGTAAGAAGCTATACTCTCCTTCTTGCTTTAAGATTTTAGATTCCGCTAAATCGGTTTTTCAAGCAAAACTTAAAGAAGCTTTTTACATTAATAACACAAACCCAGAACTCAGTATTTAAATTCAAGACGTCAACACTATTTCCAACCTACAACTTCACCCTCACCACTTTGCATTTTGTAATTATCTGTTTCCACTTATATTACCTTCTCTTAATATACAACTATGAACAGTGAGCAAATCCTTAATTAGCATATCGCATTATACGCTGTTTGTAACGATCTTTCAAATATTTCAATAAGCTTGTCCGTTGTAGTTTTGTCCGTTGGAATTTAAATTTTAATTTGAAAATTATAACCTCGTGTATACATAAATAGACATTTGAATCTACTTGTTGTGAATCAGTTAACCATACATATGCGATCTTACACGTCATTTCCAGTCCTTTACACGACTTAAACTGTTTGGTTCGGCTTCGAAACATTTACAACTACAGAAAATTAGTTCAACAGAAATGATACCTGAAGAATGTTTCATCATTGAGTATTCAAAAAGATTCAAGAGATGGTCTGTGGCCTACAAGTATGCTAAGCTGTCTGAAAATGGTAAACAACCGGTAAAAAGAGATCGTTTGCCGTACAGTTTCCTCAAGTGACTTATTCGGAACACTTTACGAGATTTGTTGTTAGTTTTGCATTTCATTTTCATGAAAATTATAGTTGTCACCATATTTTTTATATACGTTCGTCTTTCAAAATTTCCATTCTATAAACGAAAACTTGCATCAATATTTACCCGCAATGGTTTAAGAAAAGAGAGCAAATCAGTCCTGATAATTGAAATAATGTAAGCCATGATTAAACCTTGAATAAAGTATCGTGTCAAATTATAGTTGAGTCCGTTTTCATCGTAGTTTCGTAGTTGAGTCCGTGTATTTAAAGCTGAAGATGAGTATTACCAAGTTTGCAAGAGTTGGACTTGAACCGAACATCGCCTGACGTGATCCTGAAAACATTTTGATTCTGTTATTTCTTCTTTTATAAATTGCATTGTCTTACTCATTTTTATGGATTTGATGTAGACTATAACGTGATCAGGCAATTTTGTTTTGAAGACAAGTCTCGTTGTAAAATGTTAGATTTAGCATTTACAAAACTGAAACAAGATTTGAGGGTACAGATTAACAATTATGTCAATAATGTTTGGTATAAAATACTCCAAAAGTAAGAACACTAAAGGAAAACAAGAAAAGCGTGCACCTTTACCACGAGTTTAGTGACAAATGTTTGCGCTAACTTGGCAATATAATTCGCCCTTGAATCAATATCCATCTCTAGGAAATTTGTCAAATGAAAGACTTAGTGGTCTAACAATACTAACTGTGCTCTAAAACAGTACCCCTTCAAGAAATTGATAATTTCCTGGTCGTCCATACGGTGCCGACGCACATGGCTTCTTTCAGTTTCTAAAACTTTTTCTCCAAGGTATGACTCGACCAGGCTTATGGAGTTATTTTTCCAGTCTGTTAGGAGTTATGGAACAAATTTTTTTCCCACCATTCTGAATTTTCTGCCATCCTTTACCAGTACCTCATAAATATTCCTGAGCACAAATTTGTGAAATAGAATATGGTACCACCACGTTCGCAGATACAGTATAAAGGAAAGCACTGGGCACGAAAAGCAATCCGAAACCAGTCGCAACTGCCAATGCTACCACAAAGAAACCAGGGAGTTAGGAAACATAAAACATAGCTAAACAATCCAAAGACAAGTCAATTCTGTTACCAAGCTGCACCTATTTGGGAAAGCTAAAAAAATTCGTCTCAGTACAAGCGCAGTTGTCTCTTAATTTGAAATTAGGTTTTGTGGGATGTTTGTACTCATGAAGGAATTTTTTTCGATACATCAGACATTAGTCCCTATCAACAGTCCAGCATTTCCCTTTTGAACCCTTTTGATTAATTTCTGTTGTCATAGAAATTTCTACAGTTACAAATTAAAAATTATTTTTATTATTATTAAATATAGTTCATGAAATATCAGAATAAACGTGGTGGAAGAATTCATTTGAAAGCAATTCATGTAAGTTTTAGTACAATCCTAAATTTTCTTATCAAATGGTAAGCAAGTTGCTACGTAAAATAATGCTGAGGAATTGAGTCATGGTTTCTACGTGCAGGGAAATATCCTTGAGTTATAACTTAGTTTAATATAATATTATAAGTAGCAGGACATCTGTTTAATAGAATTTATTAGCATAAGTTTATCAAATAGTAAATATTGAGACATTTTTGATAATTTAGCAGAAATTAGATTACGAAAGTGTTATTTGAAAGTAGGATTTGATATAAAAAGTGTGAAATATGGAGGCTCTCTGCTGTTGTTTTCTTCAAAATGCTGTTGAATTAAATCCTGAATTAAGGAGTATCAAGAATAACAACTGATTTTTTTTGGTGCCTTTGTTTACGGTGGCAGCACGCTATTCTTGGGTTTTCTGTATCTATCGCGCATCCAATCCGTTTCCCGAGCTATGTATGGCTTTCCATATCTCGACTTGAGAGGATTTTAGATGTTTGACCTTCGGTATTTGCGTGGTGGTCATTTGCGGCGTTAAGAATTTGCCGATCAGTACTCGTAAATTGCACGTAAGTTCAAGTACGGTACGCTTACTTTATTGGCATGTTGTCTCCTGTGCTGGTTGTTATCGAGGTTGTCTTCGATATTTTCGCATTAACACAAAGAGTTTCCTTTTTTTTTCACCAATAATTCACAAAAACTACAGTTACAACAAGTTCCTTCTTGCTTGTGAAAGTATTTTGTTGCCGTCGAGAATGGCCATATTCCACGTCACGAATTTTTGTCGTTGAACGAAGTATTTACGTCCGCCAGAAAATCACGACGCGTTTATTACCCTTATTAACCTTACGACTGAGTCGTTAAACGATATATTCGGGATTTCTTTTTTACAAATACCTGTATCTTCGTTATTACGGGATCGTTCATATATATATATATATATATATGTGATTTCTTATTTAATATTACCCTTATTACTACTTTTACTCGATGTTTATCAGAAGAAGTGATTTCTTTTTACAGTTATTCTTATTACTCATATTAATTTTTTATATATATATATGAGTGTGATCTCTTGATTACCATTACTCTGTTTATTGAAATTTCTGTACATGTTATTCACTTTTATATTTCCTATTGGAGTTACTGTTACCCTTATTACTAGAGGTAGTATGATCTCTATATAATAGAACTGGGAACTCTTAGCACTTTTAACTGGCAATAATACTACGAGAAGAAGAAAAATGAAATTAAATAGCAAATATCTTATTTCAGGCGGTGTATAAATAAAGCAAAACAAACTTAAGTATTTATTGAACCCACCGAGGTCTTTTACGTGTTTTATAAGCCGAGGGCGTAGCTCGAACCTTATAAAGAAGCTAATCGACCATGGTAAGTGTTCAATAACGTTCTTATTAGCCAGTAATGGAGGTTACCCACGAGGATTTGATTTTCACGTCGATAACGTACGTCAAGAAGAAATGGTGATGTCTTGACAAAGGGCGTGAACTGTGGTTTAGTTGGGCGTAAGATTATTCAATGACGGTAAACTACTTTGGAACATAGCCAATCGAGAGACATTGTCTGGAACCGCGTCAGACTTCAGAGCCGTTTAAAACGAACTGTGATTTATGTTGATGATGTCCGGAATTTGCACAAACCTTTTGTTTTACGTTTACTAATGCAGTGTATCACGGTTTGGCGATTGAACCTAAATGCTGCTATTTGCTGCGCGCATCATTACACCAAAAGCACATTGTGTTCAATAAGTGTGAACATGCACATTTGCATAAAGGTGAACAAAAACATAGAACAAAGCCTTTTGCCCCATTTCCAGACAATGTGTCTCGATTGACTATGTTTGGAGAAAGCTCGGTTAAAGTTTAAAGAACGTTGTATGTCGAGTTTGTTCGGAATAATACATATATATGGTCAATTTGGAATCAAAATTTATCTGTTAGAAAGCGAAATGAAACTTAAAATAATATAAGGTGGGAAATCCTGTGTCAAAGAACTTACAATCAAAGAGCACGGACGAACAGAATTTACGGGTAGCTTCATCTGCATGAGAAGTTTGAAAATTTTTAGTGTCGAAAAGGCTACGGATGTCCCAAGGTTTCATTTCAAATTGATGCTCATGTAAAAGGAGTGTCGTTTCCATTGCTACTGAGGTAAGGTTATGGTTTGCTGATGATTTATCTCTTAATCAGAGATCTGAGCTAGCCTGCAAAACTGCCGTTCATGACCTAACGTTTCGACACTCCTGTCTAGTGTCTTCATCAGGGGTGATTGATCTGAACATGAGGTCCCTGTTTATATCCTTAGAGAACCTTTTATTTCTTTTTTCTGAAAATTCTGAATATTCTTAAAAACACTCAAAAAAAGAAAATTCTGCTTTGTCGGAGCACGTGTGTCTAACCAACCACACGATTGCGTGGGAAAATTCCAAAATTATTACCACCAATCCACGTTACCATCACAGACGTTTTCTGGAGGCGTGGTATATCAGTTGCGCCCCCGCTCCATTGAATTGCGATGATGGTGGTTTATTGCCGGATGCCTAGTTGCAAGCCAGAGTAGCGTAAAACCATGTCTTATAACAGGGGTGGTTTAGCAACAGCAATCTACACAGTCGTGAAAGAAAAAAATCATGAGATGTAACTTTATGAAAATTCTGCTTAGAAACCGTGCAAAGATGGAATTTGGGGAAATGGAACTGAAGCCATGAATGCAGCTCTTGAACTAGAGAAATTCGTAAACAGTGAACTTTTAGATTTTCACAAGGTTGGGAATGAAAACGAGGATCCACAGGTAGGAAACTGTTACTAAATGTTAGCCAACAAATTTCGATTGTATACAGTTCATGACAGTACCGATGGCATTTAGGGACTGGTGACATACACAGATATAGACCACGTCCCTGAAATGTGAGATACTTATGGGAATTTCATTGTAAAACTGTGACTCAGAGAGAGGGAAGCGGTTAAATGTGTTAAAACTGCCAGCCAAGTAGTTTCAAGTTATTGAACGCTTTGTATATCAGAAGTCGAAAAGGCACGTTATGTTCTGGAACGAAAGACGTACAACTGGATTTGGGGCTGTTAACCGGAAAGGGGGGGTAACCGGCACAAACTATTGCAGTACCCGAACATCATATAGGGTCTGTACCATTAAGGCCTAACCATTCTGAATAAAGAAGAGTGGTTAGGAGCAAACCTGTCCTTGGAAGATGGGAAATGTCTCGTATTAGTTTGTAATTATATGCATGACAAAATATCTGTGTTATGATTAATAGAAGGAACAGAAATCAAATTGTTAATTAGTGGTTTACAATCAATCCCTTCAGATTCAGAAAACAAACAAACGGCGCCCATATTGGTGCCATGTACAGTGGCAGTTAACGAGATTCTTTAGTTAAAGTTCCATCAACATGGCCGCCATGACGTCACTTGTAAACCAGCAATTGCACTCCATTGACCACATTTAATGTGTCAATAGCAACAAAATTTATAATTTAAGTCTATCATATAAGGGAAAGATTTTAGTCACTTTTCTGAAAAGCCCTGCTTTAGCAAGAAATATTCGATCGAAACATTTAACATAAATTCCGAGAAACACTCTGGTGAAACTTTCCTGTAGTTGCTAATGAAGAGAGATGTTTCTTAGAGCGTGAATAAGTTGACTTAGCACAGTAAACACTTGTAATTTTATCAAGTAAGACTGATATTGCGGTGTTTCGTAAATATCAAAGCGGCTAAATTACACTTCTGGTGGGATTCCAGTTTTGTTTAAAAGTGGCAGTTGTTAGTACGGTAACAGGCTGTATTTTGTACCATCTGCATATATTTACATTTCTATAATGATAATTATACGTTTCTGCGGAATTTCTCTAACTAGAAAAGAAGTATCATAAACTAGATATCTAAAAAATTGCGCAAAGATTAATTGTTATCACGATAACAAGAACGTTAGAAAAAAATTTGCAACTTTTCCCAGTTATTTCCATTAAGACACATCTTTTTTTGAACATTGGAATCTGGATAAACGTTTGGCCGAAAAATAACATAGCACAGTATTAGGAGAAGTTATTCGGGCAGATTTTTATTATAAAGACAGTGGATGTCAAAAAAATTGTCTTGTGAAAAACTCTGAAAATTTGATATGTTAAATTTACACTGTTCTCTTTACTACACCAAATTTAAAACGAATTACACCGAAGAAAATATCCAAAAATTTAGTATTTGCATTGGAGCGGAAGGCGCTGTCGTCGTGGAATTACACCCGGACAGGATTACTATCTACGCATGCATATAAGCCATACTTAAGATGTTTGGAGTTTGTCCGGTTGAAAATATTTATTTTAGGCAACTTGTTCGGCTGCCATCCTCAATGTCTTCATTGTCGTCACGTTTTTGGCGTGGCGACGTGCGTATGCTGTTGTTTGCTAATGTGATCACGCATTGGCTGTTTTCCAGATCCTTCGCACCCGATTATCGGATGCTCTTTGATGTTCTAATCTTCTGGGATCTTTGGATTCCTGTTCAGTCTTTAGGTTCCTGGTCCCGAGATCGTTGTACCAAAATCCTTGAACATAGGGATGGACGGCAATGACTTGTTCTAATTTGCTTTCCACTTTCGGGATTTCTGATTTTTGTGTTGCCACAGTCCATCCACTTTTCTATAAAATCTATATGTTAGTTATTCTTCGTTTTTCTTCAGCTTTTAAATCAAATAACATGGGCTCGTTTTGTTAGTACTCGTATGGTTGTTGATTTATGGGCGCTAGGATGGCAGTACGATTGACAAGTGAGCCGGTCCCTGTTGACAGGTTTTCAATAGACAGATGTTTCAAGGCGACCATCCGTTTGACTCAAGAGAGAATCCTGTGAGTTAAGATATTGGAGGAAGGATTGTTTTTGGCGTGATGGTAGAGCTGTAATGTTAGCTGTCGTTTCAATCCATTGCATCTCTGGAATGGAGATCCAATCGCCGTTCCATTAAGCTGGTTGTAAAAGTAACCGTCATATTGGCAAAACGTTAATGCTAAACAAAGTTCCAACAATTCCATGATATCCTCTTTTGAGATAGGAGGTGGTGTATTGGATGCTTCAAGAGCTTTCTTTATGTATTGTATTGCTTAAACATGTGGTAAAGATAAAGATTTTCATCCGCATAAACACCAGACATTGCAATATATACATGTCAGATTCAGATCTTTTATAGCGTAAGATATTTTGTTACCAATCCTCTTTTGTCTGCTAGTTTACCGCTCCGCCCAACTTCGATTTTCGAAACCCGTAAAAAAACTCTTTTCCGCTGAACAGTTCTAGTAACGTAGTTTTTCTCCGGCAAATCTGATGTAGTTGAACAAATGCCGGGCCAGCATGCAGGGTAATCTTCAACGCGCAATTGGCACGCGTGCCCGCGCAATAGTGAGTGTCAGAAAGTTCACATTTGCGATCATCTATTCTTTGATTTTAGATGGGAATTGGTATATACAAATAGCTTAAGTAGAAGAATGAACTTGGGTAGAGAATAATGATGTTAGTTGTTACTCCGAGTGACGAACCATACCGGACAAGTAGAGAAAACTCTACTTGGCCCGGCAGGGATTCGAACCCGCGACCTTCGGTTTATTAGTCCGACGCTCTACCACGCTCTACAGGTCAAGTTGCCAGACTAATAAACCGAATGTCGCGGGTTCGAATCCCTGCCGGGCCAAGTAGAGTTTTCTTTATTTGTTCGGTATCGTTCGTCACTCGGAGTAACAACTGGTATATACTACAAAGTTGTTTTGTTTTATTTTCACTCCCCCTCGCAGGAAGATTAATGAAAAAACTCCGTAATCCAACAAAATAAAAAATGTCTGCCTCTGAAAAGTCACCATAGTATCACTCCTGTCCCAGTTGCCTTAAAGTCCTATAACGTTAGCATCGCTATACAACTATTCAGACTATATCTTTGGACATACTGTGTATCATTGCTGTTGTTCTTCTGAAGGATTTGACCCTTAACCTCCTTTAGTAAAATCGTCAGTTTATTCCAATATTTGTACTTTCTTTCCAGCTTCTTGACTTTTTAGAGTCGAACTTCCTCGGAGAGCAAGTGGAGGGTATCAAGCAATTATCCGACTACGTCAACACTTTACGACGTCTCAATAGTCCGTTGGGAGAATATCAGTTTGATAAAATTACCTTGCTAAAAGATAATTAAAAAGTGAAGTAAATAATTAAAAGTCAAAATGTAACCATGCTCTGATTCACCTTAGTTCGGCTATTAAAATTAACCATTGCAAATTACTTACTATTATGAAATTTCACTAAAAACTCACTATTATGAATTACGATTTTTGGAGCCTAACTTCCTCGGTGCACAAGTGGGAGGATATCCAGCAATTATCCGACTACGTCAATACTTTACGACATCGCAATAGTCCTTTGGGAGAATATCAGTTTGACAAAATGACTTTGCTAAAAGATAATTAAAAAGTGAAGTAAATAATCAAAAATCAAAATGTAATCATGTTCTGATTCAAATTAATTCAGCTATTAAATTTTTCCTCTCCAAACTGCTCAGTCTTATGAAATCTGTAAGTTCATTGTCGAAAGGGTTATGAAATGCGAAAGATGACATGCTTAACTATCCACTTATTAATCTACCGTTACTTATGGATGAAATTTTTATCGTGAAAATTTGAATATTTTAACTATTCTCTCACAGTAAATACCTTTTTTCCAGCTTCGTTCTCTTTCGCGACGGATTTAACTCTGCAGTCCGTACAGGTCCTGTGGAGACTTTAGTATTTTACTCTGGCTTCTAACTAAATAAAGCTTATTGCTGGGAAAAAAAAGATAATTGGGGAACGAAAGCAAACTAAAGCTGAGGACAGAAAAGCAGTGACTCCTTAGAGAGTTGAAAGTTGCAAATATGTTTGAACGAAACTACAGAATAGTTCACTCTAGCGAGTGTCAGAATTTTACCAGGAATATTAAAGCCCAGCACAGAATGCGAAACGGTGGCATAATATTAGAGGTTTTATTAGAATTTAACGTTTCGTCTTTACTTCACAACATTTTCAGAGATAAGTATGTTATTGGTTCCAGTTGCCGAAGGCATAAGATTTCTAGTGGGGTGGGGGAAAATTTTGAAATCTAGAGTCTCTTAAATGTCACTTCCTCAGTTTTGAGGGCAACTTTGAAAGCATTATCATAGTTGCAATAATCTATACACAAAACTGAAAACACAACAAAATTCATGTCTTTGAACACATTTATTTTTTATTCCGTCTACTTTTTACAACTGTTACAGTACAGAAATAACTGGTCAGGTATTAGCCATAAATATGTTACCAGGCTCGACCACGAGGAGGTTCATGACCTACGAGCCCATAAATGCTCTAAAAAGAGCAATGTTAATGTACATGAAGCTCAATAGCAAAAAATGGAAGAATTATTCAGTCATCATTGCACAAAATGTGCACCATCCTCATTTCTCTGGGGTGTTGAGCTGCAAACAAGTCAATAATTTCTTCCAAGTTTAAATCCGTGTCTCCGTGGGTATGCATCAAAGCTAAGCCATTCAGTCGTTCTTCACCCATGGTACTTCTTAAATAATTCTTCAAATTGTGAAGCGAAGAAATTGATCTTTCACATAAACAAGACGTGACTGGAATTGTGGCCAGAATCTCAAGAACTGTAAAGATGTTTGGGAAGGCAACTGGATCAACAATCTGTACAGTGTTGCCAATCTTATCAGGAATGTCTTCTGCTCCTTCTTCCTCTTTCCATAACCTTTGCCAAAGATCCAACTCCACTGACAGACCAGCAGTATTTGGTCTATCTTGGCTGTAATGTTTACTGAACTTTTCAACATGAGATTTCCAGGTTGAAGAATTCTTCGACAGAACAGCTGGCACCAAGTAAAATCCTTCAAAACAAATGTAAGCTTCATGAGGAAACTGTGATTCCAGTTGTTGTAGAGCACAAGCTAAAAAAACTTGAGTCAGGTTGATCCGGTAGTAAACCTCAGGAGATAGTGATGGGTTGTATCCTCCATAAATCTGGCACTGAACAGTTTTTGGTCTTGAAGGTTCAATGCCAACTTTTTCAGAAAGTTGCACAGCCTCTTCATAAAGTTGATGGTGCTGTTGATCAACAAGGGCTTGCATTTCTTCAAGAGCATCTTTCAGGGTTGAAATTTCTTCTTTAGCAGCTAGAATATCTATCTCTTGCCTTTGCAGTTTAACAGCTGGTGGTCTTGTGAGCCCAAGGATGTACTTTACAATGAACTGAAAGGTAGCAGCATTAGTTAAGGTCTGGGCATCATCTCTGCTCTTGAATTCCAATTACCAGTCCCAATTACACCAGTTCCGTCCCTGTTAAAAGTAACATCTTCTAAAGTGGCCAAAACTGGACGGAGGAGTTCAACCACCAGACCTGCCAAGGTGAAGTGAATATAGTGAAGGAGATTTGCAACATTTGTGATTTTTTAATGAGCAATGCGAGTTTGCTACAAGTTTTGTCATCTTCGTACCCACGGTCTTATCTCTGCTCACGTTACTCTCACGCTGCGAAAAGACCCTGGTTTCTGCTGGTTGCGTGGCTCCCAAAATCTCAAAAACACATGTTACGGGAAGGGTCACACAGATTCTGAGGGAATATGGATCATGGGTCTAACGAGAACGAAACTCCAAAAAATGTGTACAGGTCTTTGAAAAGCGGTTGTTCTAGTTTGTGTCGTCTGTGTGGATCAATTGTGGACCCAAAACATTCAAGGAATATCTATCATAAGGCGAACTTAAGCATCCTTCAGTTAGTGCAAGAAATATTTAGTCCGCATGCAAATCTTTTGGAAAAAGAAGAATCGTTGCCACATTTGCTGCCACATAAAAACAGCAAGCGATCTTGTCGAACTTCGGACGGCATCTTGAGGACAATCACGAAAGAATATAATTTCATGCTCAACCTTTCCCTACTGGAGAATCAAATTGTTATTCCTCCACGTGACCAGCCGAAACTAGTGCCAGGGTCTTTTCGCAGCGTGAGAGTAGCGGAAGCGGAGATAAGACCCTGGGTATGAGGTTGGTGCAGTGAACTCAAATAAGACTGGAACGCGAGCTCGACCGGGAAATTTGAAGCCAAGATGGCGGAAATTGAAGCCTGTCTTGTAGGTATGATCCAGGCCCCTGCGCGGAAATTCC
>JBAHVQ010182590.1:0-16060 GCA_036872915.1 Nanipora kamurai | reverse complement strand
CGAGTTTTGGTCTGCCTCTACCTCTATTTTCAGCATTTGTTGGACACACAAAATGCAGTTGGTTTTCTTCAAAGTTGCTAAAGCGTTCTTTAAGGTCGGAAATGACTTTTTGAAACTCGATCATCGCAAGCAGCGCGTCGTCCATAATTTGTTAGTAGTGTGTAATATGCGGATTCTGGAAAAAGCTCTCTGGGACTTGAAAAATGGTACATGGCCGATAGGCCCGGGACTTTGTCCATGAGCCGATGGGCCTACGGTTCCAGGTCCAGGGAACCATAGGCGCGCTATGCTGATCTTAAAAAAGAGCTTTCTACTTAAGAAAAACGTTTTATATAATAAAATAAATTACAGATGCTTTTTGAAGTAATTGAACAAATGTTTGTAGACGGCGTGATTTCTGTAAAAGATTTTAAAAGATATTTGGAAGGGTTTGAAGTAAACAACGACCAAAAATGTTTTTGGATAAAATTATTAAAAATTTAAAATATCTTGACATAAGTTAAAGTTTAAATACTCATGGCCTTGGTGTTTACCTTAAGTATTTAAACTTACGGATTAAATCCAAATATTCTTATATAATCTGTAATTAATGGTTCCATATAATGTCCATACGAGAAAGTATCTATTTTGTTTTCCATTACTATTCTTTTATCATCTTTTGAAGACAGAGCGACTTTTTCAACACTTTCAGTATACAAATCGTGGTCCCTATGTCTTATTAAATTCATTTTTTTAGTTTGATCATTTTCTTTGAATAAGCAATTTTTGTAATCTTGGAATGTAATTTCTTTTTTTATAACATTTCTTTTTACTCCTTTACACTTTTTTACTTCTTCACTTTGTTCACATTCTGTTTTTTCTTCAGCCATGGCCGTAGGCCCGAAGCTATCGCTCATTTTATATGAATATAACTTTGCTCTCAAACCCACAAATTCGTCAATCTGCCTACCTCCACATTCATTTTTCATTATTCCAATTACTTTTTTATTCATTCCAGTTTTGATGCCACTTTTATGATTTTTTTCAAAGTTACTTGTATCAAACAATTTTTCTACGTCAAGATTTATATCCTTATAAAAATCATCCGTATGAATTTCATACATTAGTGAATCAGTGTCTGTGAACAACAACGATGCCGATTTGTCATATTTGGATTTGATATAATTATAGTGGAAATTATACATTAATGTTTTTGATAAATCCAAAATTGTCATTCCTAGGTATATTGGTTTATCTAATATTATTTTATTTTTATGCATATGGATTGCTATCAAGTCTTCACTAAATATTGTACGATCCTTAAAGTTTACTTTTGAAAATAACGTAATGGCTTTTTCTTTTGTGTTAACTAAATGTATGTTAACCCTATTTCTTACATTTTCCATGGTTTTTCCAAAAATACTATTATTCATCAATTTAAAAATGTCTTCTTCAAAATCATTTTTGGCACTGGTTCTTAAACTTGTATTTAAATCGATATATTTTTTCATAAAATTTTCTTCATAAAATTTGATTCCTTTGTGTATTTTAGTAATACGTAGACCTAATTTTTTATATAATTTTAGATTTTCATGATGTAATACATATTTATGTTTATTTTTTAAATTTGGAACTAACTTTTTCACGTTTCCTAATATCAAACTTTCAGGAGCTAATGGATAATCACTGTGTAATTCATGTAAGTTTTCTTTATACTCGAGATCAACTTCTAAAATACATGAACAACATTTCCAATTTTCTAATTCGGATTCTTCCATCCACACGAAATCTCTTATAGGCAATTTTTTACTCATCGCCCATCCATAAAGGTTATTGGCATCTAAATAAGGCAAATATATGGATTTTTTGGATTTATCATAACTTTCCATGTATTTGTTGTTTCCAACTGCGTGTCTTTTTGTAATCATGGATACTCCTCCTCTGATGCCATTTTTGATCATTAAGTACATTTGTGGATCAGACAAAAGATCCAACTCAATTTCAGTGACTTTTAACATTGCATCCCAAGCTAATCCAGGACTAGTGTAATACCAAGCTGGTCTAACCCATATTCTTTTTTACAAATTTTCGAATGTATCAGCCAACAATAAAACGTCAGTTTTTAGGTAGAGATCATGATATTCCCTCATTGTTTTCATTTTAAATTCTTTCCACACATTTTGTGCATGTTCATAATCTTTTTGGGAGACTTTTTCATTATTGAGTCTTGAATAAAATTGTTCAATTGGCGGTAATTGAATGCAATTTAATTCATCCAGACCGTCAAACCAATTATATGGAAAGACTCCTTTTTTGGCTAATAATGATTTGTCTTTTTCATTGTAAAAATGATCAATAATTTTAAAAACATCTTTTCTTAAGTTTTTAACTAATTTTTCTAAGCTGGATTGCATAAATTTAAAGCTATCAATAAATCTAAGCCTTCTTTTAATTGGAATTAATTCGTGAATTTTATACAATGTTTTTTTCTGATTCATTAATTTTATAGAATATTTTTTCTGATTCATTAATCTCTTCATATTGCAATATATTTTTTTCAAGCCCAAGTTTTTTTCTATTTTCAAAAGCTTCTTTTGCAATTATTTTAATACCTTTGTAATCCTATATATTTTTCATCAGTCTTTGGTATACAACTAAGATTGCCTTCTGTACTACCTAAATTTTTTATAAAAAGATGAGAGTCGTAGTTTTGCAAATTGTGAAATATCACAGGGACAAAACTAGGTTTCCTCATCTTTGAATTACAGCTTATACATGCAGCGCCTCTATATTTGCCGGTGAAATGGCAGTGGTCTCGAACTGTGTCTATAGCCCATTTTAAATTTCGTTTTTCGTCTTCATATCTATACCATTTAAATTTGTATCCGCATGCATAACAATGTTTTGATTTGTAAAAATTATCTTTTTCTTTTTTTCCATATTTAATTTTTTTAGGAAGTTTAAACTTATCATACAAGTCAAAAATCTCTTCTTCTAAACTTTTAACAAATTTGGCGGAAATGTCTTCGGAACCTTTGGTTCCTTTTGTATAACTAACCAGCTTAGGGCTATACAAACTGTCATCAAAACATTTAACTAAATAGCAATAACCAGACGGCTCATGTTTTTGACATTGATGTATGGATTCTCCAATTTGATTATTTACTTTTAATAAATTACATTCAAAATCTGCATAAATGACAAATGGAACATCATGAATTTTGTTGTAATTTTCAAAACTTAATTTTTCTCCCTCTTCAGGATAAACAGTTTTTCCGCACTTGTGATTTGTACAATAATCCAAATGCTCATTAAAAATTTTTTCATTGCTAAAATTTTGTAAACAATAATTACAAATGTGTAACACACCCTTATGTTTGTTTACTTGTTTAGAAAATAACCTGCTTATAGTTTTAATTAAACAATAATGCTTTGGAACGTAATCAGAAGGCTTTAGCTCATCACTTATCATTAATAAATTTACAGTGTTTTTGGATCGGAGCTTACACTTATTCTCAAAGGATAAATTTCATTTTCTACTTTTTACCAACTTATAAAATTCATTATAGCCAAACACATTTATTGAAATGTTATTTAATTTTTCAAAATTATTAATATCTAAAAAATCTGCTGGAAAATTAATCCCATCACAATTAAATTTTTCTGCTCTGGATTTCAACCCTTTTGTGATTCTTTCTGGATGTTTTAGATCAGGATTTTCTTTTAACAACTCATTTATTGTCACACACCAAAGAAAACATTTTTGATCATTATTTTCTGGATTAATGATTGTTTTTTTGGACTTTAAAAAATCTGTTAATGGAACATAAGAGCTTCCGCCCAATACTCTAATTTTGTTAACATTTAAAATTAATTTTAAATTTTTGTAAAATTTCCACAAACTTGAATTTCTTAAATATTCTTCAAAACTTTTGATAATCTTATCTCTCACTTTATCATAAATTTCTTCAAAATTACTTCCAATAAAAATTTTTTCATAATAACTGTGAAAATGTGCTTTGTCTACAGTTTCTTTTCCAGTCACTAGATCTGTTTTTTTCATTAAACACACTAATGTCAATCGCTGTTTTTTCTTAGAGTTTTCTCTAAATTTTTCAATAACCAAAAGTCTCAGTTTATTTAATGCAGTCAAAGGGCCATTAAATTTAAATTGATGTTTTCTAAATCAATCAGAAATTTTTTAGTTGCTTCTAACGACTCTTTTTCTAATTTGAACTTAGGAGCGACTGCAAAACCTATTTTCCCCTGAATTTTATTAAAAATATCTAAAGCATTATTTTATAAATGGTTGTACCAATTTGTTACTTTTCTTCCTCTTGCTTTTTTCTCAAATATACTTAACAATTCTTTTCTTCCTTTTTCAATTAAGTTATTGGTTTTTTTCTTTTGCCAAGTTGAATAGGCTTTTAATTTTTGGAATGTATATTGTAGGGAGTAATAAGGGCGTATTGATTTTTGGAACTTTAGTGTCTAATAAGTTTTTGCTCATTTTAATTAGAAATATTTTTATTTAAGTAGGATGCCATTTTATTATTAGAAATATTTTTATTTACGTAGGATGCCATTTTATTATTAGAAATATATTTATTTAAGTAGGTTATGTTTATTTAAAAAATTTACTTAAATAAAATAGTATGCAACAAAACCAAGAGGCGCGATACGCTTTTAAATCAAAAGAAGACTTAATAAATATTGCAAAAGAAAAAAGTTAAATTACACAAAAAGAGTTAATGGAAAAATTAGATTAATGAATAAAAATGAATTGGAAGATTTATTGGGCTTTGATGAAACTTTGTTTTACATCAGAAAATCTATTCCAATTAAATTAGTTGATTTGGAAAAAAACACTGAAGGGGCGAACGAGTATTTTTAATATGATTCTATAAACTCGGCGGCTAAAATATTGAATGTAGAGCCTTTGAGATAAAAAAATAGAATTTTAAATGGCAAGCTCATAAAAATTAAAGAAAAAACAAGCGACACATTGCGCTCATTTAGAAGTTTTAAGGAAACATAAAGGGAAGCAAAGGTTCCAAGTGCTCCAGTCTGACGAGTCTTTAATCATAGGTTTGGAACCCCTTGGGTTTATTTAAAAACTTTAAATACGTTAATATTTAAAGTTTTAAACCAAGAGCCTTTAGGCTATTTTGTAAACCAAGTAACCCGCCCCTAACCCCATTAAAGACATTACTATTAATTGATACTCTTTCATTTCGTCAGAAGGTTTGTAATAATCTTCAAACTTGGGTTCTTTTGATGACTTTAAAAACATTTGATTCATCTTAATTTCTGATTGTACTTTTCTTAAATCGTCCAAAGAATTGTTTGTATCATTTATGTCTTTATTCGCGTCAGAAAGCTCCCTCCTGAGTTCTTCAATTTTATTTTTGTTCCACCTGAGCTTCGTACCATGCCTCTTTGTCTTTTTGAAATTCTTCCATGGCCATATTATGTCTTTTAATTTCACCTTGATAATCTTTGTGGTTTAATTTACTAAATAAAAATCCTGCTCCTGCAAAAGCAACAGCATTAAATAATCCTCCAGCTATTAAAGTTGCCATTTTATTTAATTAGTTTCAAAAGTTTCATCGTTTTCAAGGTTTTCTGTTGAGCCCTTTAGGCTTTTCTCCGTATTTTTTGTTTCAACTTCCGTGTTTTCAGTTTGATTGTTAAATGTTTTTACCACTTTTGAGCGTCTTTAAACCCGGATCTCCGATCATAAATGTGTTTTCCAACAGTTATTCATCCTGACAATAATCCCAAAAATGGAATAAATGGTGTTAATTTTTCAACAGCTGTTTTTACGTCATTTTTTACCAATTCATCTTTAGATAACTCTGATTCCAATTTTTCACAAGATTCTATAGCGTCTAGTCCGCCTAATAGATCGGCAAACTTACTAACAATTATGAAACAATTTGCTTTCTCCATTTTTTCAGATTGGTATTGATCATAAATTTTGCATATCACTTTTTCAGATGCTTTTTTTATATAGGCTGGTGTTTGTTTAATAATTCCTTTTTCAGAAAAATTTAATAATTCTGATCTTTTTTGAGCGGAGCTTTGGCTATGGCCGTCAAGCCCGGACCTTCGGTCATGCGCGTTTTTTTTATCTGTTGTTTTTGTAGGTCTATCTGCGCTTGTGTTGTATATATTTTCATTTGGACTTATGTTGTTTGCCATTATTTATTTTAATCACATATTTCTTTTCGCTTTGTGCGATTGGTATTCTAAAACGTATCCACATGGATGTATTATCAACTTGCAATATTTTATTAATTTTAATTTGGATTTAATTTCTTTAATTTCAGATTCGTCAACACCATCTAAATAATCATCTATTATTGTTTTCATATCCTTTCGATTAGGATTATAAAAACTTACTAATTTGCTGATATTTTCTCTATAAGGTTTTGCTATTGAAGTCAATTGTTGAGTGATTACTATAGTTGACAGTCCAAAATGTCTAGCAGAAAAAACCCAGTTTAACCAATTCTAACGTTCTAGATTTTACCGCTTGTCCACTTGCACAATCGTCTAATATTATCAAAGAATTTGTGCCAGTAGCGTGGTTGACAATGGGCTTTAATTGAGTTTCCACATAATCTTGATCACATGCAATTACAAAAAAATAGTCATCATTTATATATTTCCAATTTCTATATGTTTTGTTTTACTCAAAAGTTAGGCAAATGAGATAAATACTTTCAAAATGATTCATATAATTTTTTTCTAAAAAATCCAATAAGTAATAAGTTTTTCCACAACAGGCCATCCCAACTATTATCATGTTAAAATGTTTATGATTTGCGCTTATTGATATTGCATCTATTACATTATTTTTTGTACCTGTTGTGTTTTTATTAGTTATTTTCATTTATTTAATAAAATTTTTTTCATAAGCAAAAATTACTTATGAAAAAATAATTATGTTTGCTTCTCTTAGTAGATTTGCTCAGGAGCGCTCTGTGCTTATAGGATCACACAATTTGTGATCAATATTCTATATTTCCAATATCATGGTTGACATTGTTTAACAGACCATCGGAAACCACAAATATTTTACACAAAACATTTGCAGATACTGCTTTTTTGGTAATTTCAATAAGCAGCCCTAATTGTGTGTTTACAAGTCTTTTTCCATTTCCTTAAGAAAATTCATCACTTAAAGTTCTGAGGTCTATTACCAATGCAAATTTGTCTTTGAAAAAATTTTTGAGTGTCATGTTGTGTTCTACTCCATATTGTTTAAAAAATCTTACAGCTTCTTCCCAAAACCTAGATTTTGTAATTCCCTGGGAGTAAATTGAATTGGGAACACCCTCCAAAGTTACTTTTACGGTTTCAATGTTGGGATGCACAAATTGTTCAGAATCAGTCAAAGTTTTATTCTTAAAAAACATTACAACAGCTTGCATAGATTTTCTAGGCAAATTTATTGTTTCATTGTGCGTGGTTTGATCTTTATCCCATTCTAAAGATCTTACAAACGTAATGTGTTCAAAACTAAGGGATCTTCCCATGGAATATCCATTTAATATTTGCTCAGCAGGACCTTGATTGTCAATGGTTTCGTATTCTAGTTGAAGGTTTTGTAAAGTGTACCCTGCAACTTTTTGACTAGTTTGTGCAATCATTATCGGTTCTGATTTAGCCAAAGTCAAAAGAAACTGAAAATTATTCATCATTCCATAAGGGGCATGCAGACCATGATCTTCAAGTATTTTTCCAAGTCTTAGTCTTTGTTTTGTGCCAAAAATCTCGTACATTAATTTTTCAGAAACTTTGGTGGCGTCTCCAGAACTCGCACCGCTGTCGTCTTTGGAAATTAATTTTCTGAGGCATTCAGATCCAGAAATGGCTATTGCTGAAAGTCCTACCATATTTTCGTTTGCCCATTCCTTAAATTTTTGTAGTCTGTCCACGTCTTCTTCTTGAAGGTTTCTAATATCTTCTTTTCAATTTGATCCAAAGTTCTATCTCTAGCTTCTTCAAGCCCAGCAATCCTCTCTGTCAAATGTATAAATTCTTGACTCCCTTCCAAAGTGCCAATGTTTTTAATTTGTTTTCTTTCTTCTCTAGTTTTATTTATGATGTCTTGAAAGTGGTCTGCCTGAACTTTAAGATATCTTGTTCTGGTTGACTTATCAATTGTTTTTGAAGGGCTTAATACACCTTTCAATTCTCTATTTTCTTTTTCAGTTAATCCAACTATTGACTCGGTGTTTGGATCTGAGTCTACCGTAGGCATATTTTTAATGATTTGGGTTTTATCTTTAAATTTTCTTATATAATCTTTCATTAAATTATTGAATTCATTATATGCCAATTTATTTGATTGTGTATTGGGTACCAAATTATCATAATTTCTGTTAAATATTTTTCTAGGTTCACCTAAATCTCCGAATTTTAATCTAGGTTTAGATGTGACGTTTTTATTTGAATCAAGAACAATTCTGGATCTTATTTCTACAGATTCATCACTATTATCAAAATAAAAAGACCTTTCAGATAGTTGTTTTTTGTAATGTTGTTCCAATAAAAATGATGCATTATCATTTGGACTAGGTATATGTTCAAAGTCTATGTTAAAAGACGTCTCACGTTCACTATGTGGTCTTTCGCGACCATTATCATTTAGATCAAAATTATGTAAAAGATTGTCATTTTCATACTCTCTGATCCCTATCGGGTCCCAACCCAACTCTTGCTCATTTTTTGTTTCACGGTCTTGGTATTTTTCACCAATATCTTTCATTTCAAGGTTATCAAATCCTTCTGCCATTTATTTTTAAAAAGGAAAAAATTTTATTTTTTTGAGCTGTGCTTCGGGCCTTCGGCTTCCCGCGCGATGCTTGCGTCGCTTTTTTTCAGATCTTTAATGAAGATCTTTTACAAAGATCTTATGTCTTTTTCCGCCCCCCCAAGAATTGTGTTTGGAGTCGTATCCTAATCATTTTACCAAAACCATATTCTCTCCTTTGACTTTTTTTCTTTTTAATATTTTTTCAACTCGATAGATCGCCTCGCGGCCCGCTTCGCTGTCGTCTTTTTTATCTACAGCACTTAATTTTTGTTCATAAAATTTTCCAATGATTGATTCTCCATCAAGGTCTACCAACTCATACATGTCTGGATTGCCTCTAAAAACTTTGGAAATCTTAAAAATTTCTTCAGTAAAATTTGCTTCATAACCTTTTGTAAAAACGTTTTTATATTTACTTATTCCAACTGTATCTCCAATTTTAAATTCCGGCAAAGGAAGTTCCCCCAAAGCATGTCTATAAAGTGTAACCCAAACTTGATCTTTATTGTCGGAGTTTACATCTTTTGGCTTCATTAAAATACTACTATGTTTACTATTATTATAATTTTTCACAAGGTCGTCCAGAACGTCTAACCATTTATAAGTTCCTTTACTATAAAAATATTTCTACATTTTTGTTTTCAAAGTTTTATTAAATCTTTCAACAATAGCAGCCTTTCTTTCAGAATTTTTAGAAAAATACCTCATACCCTTTTCTTCCAAAAGTGTTTTAACGCCAACATTATAAACTCCTTTTCCATTATCAAATTGTGCAAGTTTGAGGGATTTTTCAAATCTTGTTTTAAATTGTTTTAATAATTCTTCTACAGCCTTTGTCATACTCCTTGTATCTTTTCGGTAGACTGGAATAGCAAACGCATATCTAGATAAAATTTCTATACATGTCAGGATCCAAAAATACCCATTATTTTCCCTTTGATATTTTTTCATATCAACTAAATCCATTTGAATTTGATCCGCAAGGTCTCTGACGTATGTTTTTTGAAATTTATGTTTTTTTAACAATTGGTTTATATCTCGTATATGTATCTTGTGTTTTTAACCAATCCTTAACCATTTTTCTAGAGACATTTAATCCCTGTTCTTTTGCTTTTTGATAAAGTTTTTCCGAGCTGCTATAACCTGTAGTTGGATTATAATATAAATCTCTATATCTCGCCGTTGTTTATGTTTACTGGTTTATCACTCACCACCGTTGTATTTTTTGTTATAGATTTATTTTTATTAAATCTAAGCAATGTACCCAAATTCTTTAGGTTGAGGTCTTTATCAGAATTAATGCTACACCCTCCATTTTCAGATGTTGCTGTTAAAGTTATATTGTTATCTTTAAGTTTATCCGAAATCATTTTAAAAGTCCAATATCCAGGTTTGAATGTAATGTCTGAACCGTCATATGTAAAAGTGTCATTATCATTTCTAAAAATATTATTATAATCCCAATATATCGTTGCAGACCTCAATAAAATTTCCGGACATTCATTCTCTACAGGCATAGGTTTTAACAGTTCCAAATTTATTTCTTTTCCTCTTGTATACACGTTTAACTCTTTCATTTATTTAATCATTATAAAATAAAATTGCAAAAGAAGAACAAGCGATGAGATTGTGGTATGGAAAACATTATGATTAAGTAGTTAGAGATACCAAAACACAAACCAAACAACTTAAAAAAGATTTTATAAAAAAGTATCCCAATGCAGATTAATCAAAATTCGAATTTGATGTTGGATTTAATAGAGATGGCTCTATTCATAATAAATCCATATTTTTTAGAGTAAAGAATGTGGAAGCATATGATATCACTTCTGAGACTTTTCAAGGAACTCCTGAATGGAAAAAATATTTGTTCAATAGTGAAAAGGAATTAGACTTGGAGACCAGACCAAAGGTCAGTTCTCCAAAGTGGCCAAAAATTTGGAAAATTGGTGGAACCATTCAAAAATTACCCATTGGAAATAAACATGTTGGTTTCTATGGAAAATCTTATTGTTGGGATAATTTTCCAGTAAAATATGTATTGGACTGTGACGTAAATAAATTTAGAATTTATGTCAACAACAATGATTATTTTGATAGCAATTTGCCTTTTAATATTCCACACACAGATTTTCATCCAACAATGGTATCCCATATCATGCAAAAAAATGGGATCCCAGTATACCATATTTTTCATCATTAATAGGAGCTTGGATTGCAACTTATGCTTGTGGAATTTCAAAACAACACTTGGAATTCAATGACCAAGTTCCCAAACAAATTACATCTTTAATTAGATTTCATTTGTATTTTACAATAATGAGAACAATTTTACAATTTCAAGTAAATCCAAAAAAAGCCAAATTTGACATCATTCAAAAATATAATGCGGGATTCCTTAGTGATCATTGGCCAAAGTGGACATACCAAGAGCTATTGGGAATAACCCCCGTAGGAACTCCTGGAGGAGAACATTTGGGTCAAAAAGTACACGGTGTAGATCCTTATAAGCATTATGAACATGCTCCTGAAGACATTAGAGATATTTCAAACGATTACAAAAAATTTGTTCCTGAACATTCAGATGGATTAATATTGTCCGGAACAGAATTGCTAAATCAAAGCATTGAAGCTTATGTATATTCAATTTTGGGTGCGCAAGCAAGAACCAGGCAAACACTTTATGGGCCTAGGGCGTCAGTATTAGAAACAAAAAAAGTGTTTAGACAAATTGTTCAAGATTCCATAATAAATTACGACACTTCTACCTGGATAAATAACATGAACAAAGCAATTATTGATACAAATGTAGTTTTAAATATGGCAATAAGTCCTTCTTTATGGCTAGTTCCAAGTGACCTTACAAATTTAAAAACCCCCATTAAAGGATATAATAATAAACTTAGAGTTGTTGGAGACACCATGAAATTTGGAATAAAGGAAGGCATTAATAAACTTGAAAACAAAGTTAAAGTTAAAAGCGTTGGAACCATTAATCCAACAAATCATTTAGAAACACTGAGCAAAGCTCCGAAGCCTAAGCTCTTGCCCAAACCTAAATTGCCAAAACATGAAATAAAACCAAATGGGTTAAAAACCTCAGGGTCTACATTTATATATAAATGAAAACTTGTTAATTTTGTCAGCAATTGGTATAGTTGCTGGAATTTTGTTAAGTAGTAAACTCTGATCGATATTATGTAAAATCCAAATTACTTGCAAGTAAAATCTAAGTAAAATCCAAATTACTTGCAAGTAAAATCTAAGTAAAATCCAATTTTCTTGCAAGTAGAATCCCAGTAAAATCTAAGTAAAATTAAGTAAATACCGTAAATAAATGAGTGAAAAACAAGAACATGAGCAAAGCAAAAAAATAGGCGAAGCCCCAGAGCGCAATGTGCTCATCACTACCAAAGTAAAATCTGAAAAACCAAAAGATCCAAGAAGGGTTGAAGCTGGAAAAAGATTAGCTGCAACATCAAAACAAGCAAAAGAAAGATTAAAAGAAGAAAGAGAAGCCAAGAATCCATGGAAAAAAGTTTAATTCATCAGATGAAAAATTTATCCGGTGATTATAATTTGGTTTTAATAGGCACAATAATGCCAGCCATAGGATTATACTTTACATACAAACAATTCACATCAAGGAATTCAAAAACAAAAATCAAAAACAAAAACCTTTGGCCACGGAACTTTCGGTATATGAACAAAGTCCCAAGATTGAAGCTACAAGTGAAGCAAAGCACCATGGGCAAAGCCCGGAGCTTACGCTCAAGAGCCAATTAAAAAAACCTCCGCAGGAAGTAAAAATCAACCAAAAATCCAAATGTTTAGAAAGTTTTGACAATTAAAAAAATATTTTTTCATTAAATAAATGAGTAAAAATATGAATAAAAAAGAGGTTTTAAACCAATTGTATGATGCAACAATCATAACACCTATGGCGGTTGGATTTTCAATGGTTACAAAGAGAGTGTTGGGTGAAAAATTGGTATATCCAACGGATAAGACACAGCAAAATTGGCTGCGGCTGTTGAAGTAGGAACAATTGGATTTAAATATGCTCAAGATAAGAAATGGTTGCCTACAGACCCATTCAAAACATGAGCGGTAGAGCCGATAGGCGCGCTACGCTCTCCGGGTCCTCTGGACCATTAAACCTCAAATGTTTATAGTTTAAGAATTATAAAGATTTTATAACCGAAGGTCTGGAGCACCATGTGTTTATAAATTTATGAGCGGAGCTCCGGGACCTTACAGGTCAGTAGGCAAATGGTCAACCTTATACCATTTTTCACATAATAATTTATGTGCCATTTTCACTTTAGTTTCATCCAGTTGACCAATGTGCCAGGCTAAAAATATTATATCACCTCGAAGTAATCCAGTTCTCCAATTATTATATTTGGAAACCGTGAATGAATTTCTAAGAGAATTAAATGATCCAATTTCTGTTTTTTCAGAGTTAAACCTCATCCTCGCTAATAATGATGTGAAAGAAGCTAATTTTGCCCGTTGCAATAAACATGACTTTTATTTAATCTATGAGATTCATTGTACCATGGGATGGACATGTAATTTACAATATCTAACTGGCCTGCATTTGCCTTATTTTTATATGCTCCAATTACGCCCGATCCCGTTCCTACTTCCCTCGTAGTGGCTAATGAGTTGGAGAAAACAAGGTTGCCAGCTTGTGAAAACCCTACAAAAAAATAATTTTTTCTAAATAAACAATTTCTCATAGTATTTGTCGTTGCTGACAATGATCGATGCCGATAAACTGCAAGAAATGTGAGTATGTCGTCTTGTCCAGTGTTTAGAGTAAATGTTATACCTGATTTAAAAAACTCCCATGCGTTACCTATAAAATAAAATCTATTATTTATTAAATAACTTCTATCGAAAATAATTTTTGGTTTGCGCCCATTTGTGCCTTGATATAAATAATTTCCACTTAGTGATTTATCATATATTCTATAAATTTCATAAGTTGTGACATTATAATCAAGTTCATCGCCGTGCTTATTTCTATCCAAGTAAAATAATCCGCGTCCATCATTTAGAATGTTCAATACTATGGATTCCAAAAGTAAATTATTTATATAATTCAAATTTACAACATCATATTTTTGAGTTGGTGTTTTGTTAGATAATTCATTTATATAATTTAAATTTACAACATCCTTTCTTTTACTTGGATCTTTTTTCACAGTTGCATTATCCATAGTTACATTATTTAAATTTGCAAAACCTGCCACAGTTGTATTTGTGATTAATGCATTAGTGATCATAGCTGTCTCTTTGACTGAAAATTTAGTAGAAATTAAATTGCCCTCCACAGTTCCACCTTCTTTTTCGGATAAAAATTTTTTTAATTTTTCATCGACTTTGTTTGGACCTTGATACCCATAAAATAAGCTCATTCTTTTTATTTATTATATTTTTTTAACCATTTGTTTCCTCACTTAGACCTCCGGTCCTGAGCACTCCGTGCGATTGTCGGAGCTCTGCTCCTGAGAGCGCGAGCTGGGCCCTCGGCCCTCCCTCTGGGCGATCGCTATGTTCTTTTTTTATTGCACTTTCCAATCTCATAATTTTCTCAACATGTTCATTATTTTGACTAAAAGCCATTTCATTATTTTTCGAAAATCTTGCGTTTCCAGACACTTCAAAGTTTTTTACGCCGATATCCAAATTCGCACCAAATTTCAATCCTTTCGTCACCTTTTGTTTAAAATTTATCGGGAATTTTCCTGGTGTATAAACGATTTCGCCTTCTGTAGTTTTATTAATACAATTTTCCATTTTTTATTTTAGGATTGTTTTACTTTTTTGCTTCGCTCAGGTTCTTACCTTTTCACAAATATCACATTTTATACTCATTCCATTATATAATATCTTAAAATTTTTATTAAAAAAGTTCTTAATATTCATAACTCTTAAAACATTATTAACCTTTCTCAAACATTTATTACAAACACTAAATGATTTCTTTTCACTATAAATCGTGTACATTTATTTAATCAGAATCATCATCAGGCTTACTGTCTTCATCTGAAGAATCGCTTAAATAATTATCAGATTCATCGTCAGATTCACTAACTGAGCTTTCGTCGTCACTGTAATCACTATACTCTTCACTAAATTCATATTCACTTTCATCCGAAGGTTCGCTTTGCGTTTCAGTTTCATGGTTCACCTTTGGTTCAGTGTTCACATCAATGTCCTTATTAGGATTCAGTTTTTCATTTGATGACATTTATTTTATCAAAATTTTTAATAAACTAAAATTCATTAATCTCATTTTCAAAACCATTAATCTCATTTTCAAAATCATTAATCTCATTTTTAAAATCACGAATAAATTTGTCCAACTCTTCAACATAGTAGTCAATATCATAATCCATAAACTCTTCAAAATCATCCAAAAATATATAAACTTTCATTTTTATTATATTAAAAATTTAAACAATCTCAAAAACAACCTCAACAATTTTATTAATCCTTTTTACTTTATAGTAAGTTTTACCATCAAAACAACAAAATTTATCAAAACTATTTTTTTATATTTTTCAATAATTATAACAACCATCTTTTTTAACAACATTAAAACCCTTCAAAATATTATTATCCAAATGAGGTTTCAAAACACCTTTAACCAAAACACGAACAATAGTAGAAGGTTCGTCTTTCGTTTCATGATCATCAAAAAATCTTTTTTCCATGATGGTCTTTCAAGCGCCAAGAAAACTCTTAGACTTTTTTCTATTCCCATTAATATCCAAAACAACATAATAAGAATTTGAAAATATTTGATAAAATCCAATATATTCACAAGAAGGAGTTTGTCTCTTAAGATAATGATGCAACTCCAAGGTTATATGAGATTCAAACAAGTCTGTCGTTTATTTTATAATATAATTTTTTTTTAATTAGGACGCCATTTTTTTAGGTCAGCATAGCGCGCCCATGGTTCCGTAAACCTGGAGCCGTAGACCGATCAGCTCATGGACAAAGTCCCGGACCTATCGACCATGTATCATTTTTCAAGTCCAAGAGAGTTTGTCCCAGAATCCGCATATTACACACTACTTTTGTTGTTCTGTTTCCAGCTCTCTGGTTGCCATAACAAGGGCGCTAGTAAAATACATATGTTGTGGGGCAATTTTTACCTTGGTTCAATTTTTTTTGAACTGGTTCAAAAAATTTTAAACTAGTTTAATTTTTCTCGAACCAGTACAATTCTTTTTT
>JBAHVQ010182570.1:0-16061 GCA_036872915.1 Nanipora kamurai | reverse complement strand
AGGGTTATCACATGTCATAAAGCAGGAGTTTTGATTGCTCATTTTGCTACTGAATAATTAATGAATTTCACAAATATGTACATAAACACAACTCGAGTTCGAAAGACGATGTGGTAGTTTCGTTTATCTTTCTTGTTTGAACTTTTTAACATCTTAAAAAATATTGCAACACTGTCATTGAGTTTAGTCCCTGATAGCAGCAATCGACTTTCAATGAATGAATTAGAAGTTCAATAGGATTTCAAAAACCGAATTTATTTGGATTCACAACCAATGAGTTAAATTTCTTAAGTGCGTGAAAAGTACAACTAAAACTGAGAAGTGATGAGTGCAATTATTTCAGATATAAACCCGCTAATGACAGTATTTGGGCGACAAATGAGTAAGTAGCGGAAGGTGAACAGCTTTTCATTCAATTCTATCAAGATGTTTTATACAAAAAATCATAGTTCGCGTATCTTCTGATCATAATTAGAACAATCTTTTTTGTTCCCTCTATAGGATACAACTTTAGAATGAACATTTTATGCAAAACATTTTACAACTTAATTTTTTTTTATGGTCCATTTTCGTATTACACCATTGTAGTCCTTGTTGCAAACGCTCCAGGGTAGTTACTCATTTTTTAGCTTTCATTTTTTACTAGTATACTAATTATTAAATGTTTTCATACTTTAATAAATTAAACTGCCAGTGCTCCATTTTTTATATTTAGCTCTATTTTGTTCTTTTTGGCATGTCCTCGTTATTCCTTGTTGGGATAGCTTGAGTTTACAGAATATGACGGAGCTACCAGATGCGCTCAAAACTAGTGAGGACACGTTACTCCAGTGATTGGTCCTTCGGATTAAGTGTCTTGTATTCCGTGGTCGAACATTTTGTGTTGTTTTAACAAACATTTTGCTGATTACTGCCTTCAAAGACATTGTTTGTTTTTTCTTCCAATATGTATACCTGTATAATCAACATTTACTCATTTTTACCACTGTAAAACCCTCAACAATAATTAAATTAAAATGAAAATTGTACGATAAAATTAACATTTGTTACCAATCACTATATGTCGATACGTATGGACTATGAATTTTGTTTGCGATGAACGTAATCAATTTAAAACCTGATGGATCGTTATTACGTAAACAATACAAACCTGGTAGCAGTTTCTGATCTTTTCTTTAGTTAGGACTGCTAAATTATTAAAATTTAACATCGCAATATAATACGATTTTATGATCAATTTTGAACATAATCAAAGCGAATCAACTCGGTTATGAACGTTCATGTATAAATATTGTAAATTTTTAGTTGCAGGCTCGTTCAAGTCAACAAGTTTTCCTGAGTAAGATGCTTGAGGGCGTATCAGGTATGACAAGGATTTCTTAATAAGAATCTTCTTAGAACTGGAAAGAATTATATTCTCCGTAAGATTTAAGAACATAGGAACTGTGATTTTGCAGACAAGATGTGAAAAAAGTTCTGCTTGGGCATTATGCGGAGGTTTATTCTATCATAGGTCACAATAGCGAAGCTGCAAGAACTCGTCATGTCAGTGGCTAAACTTAATCATTTTCATACACACTTTATTTGAGGGCAAGGTAATATTGCTGTCAGTTTATATCGAACTGTAGAATAGACATAGCCCTCCATAATTTGCTTGAGAATTATACACAAAATATAGATACTGAAAATTCATGGACACTATGTGGATATCGTAGATACCACTATTTCTTATTTAATATTCTTTACTTTTATATTTATTATTTTTTACTAAATTTATTTCTATTTTCTTTCTTTTGCTTTTGATTTAGACATAGAATTAAAAATTTGTAGACGTTTCTTTTATTGGCCCTTCTTTGTTGCCTTCATAAAGTAACATATCATCATTTGCTTACTTAATTAAAAAAGTTGACTCGAGCTAGCCTAATTCCTAGGCCTTACCGATACCGCGGGCTAGGCGACACGCGGGCTGCTTCCATATCAGACGACACCCGGGGGAACATGCGCGGGAAAGCCTACCAAAATTTGTAAACAAGTACAATGAATAATGGTGATGTCGAATGGAACGATTTTCTCAGTACAGCAACATGTGACAACTGCACACTGTAAGGAGATCACGTGTTGATGCTAATTTGAAAGCAATTCACATCAGTTTTGCATGACATTCCCTTACTAGTATACCTTCTTCTTGCAAGTATTAAGAGGCCGACTCTGTGAGAATGGTCCACCCATAATTTGGTCGGAAAATTTCAGGCCTTCAAACGTTGTATTTGGCAAGTATTTCATTCAATGTCGATGAGGAACTTACCCGTTTTGTTACATCTTTTGGTGCGAATTATTTTTTTCACCGAAGTATTTCCAAGGTGACTTTGATACTTTTGGCAGCAGAAAATTCATTGATTCTGGGGCAAATTTCAAAGTCTACGACGGACACCGCTTAAATCCCGACCATGTAATTTTGTTATGATGTAAAACATAAATAAATGTATATGTTTGTAAAATTTGTCACGTTTTACCGATGTCTTCACCAAAATTAATACTGTTAAATGTAGCCTAAAATTCGCATCACCATCGTCGCCCAGAATACCCTATTTTGGGATACTCTATCTGAAGTTAGTAGGAGGGGACGAATTAAATTACTATTATTATATCGTTTGTTACCCATATTGCAAGTTTTCACCAAAAAATCGCAGAAGGTGTATGATCAGCATTGACACTTTGACAATTGAAGAAATTTGCTTGGAACCACATACAAACCACATACGACATACACAAACCACATACATGTATAATCATTACCGTTTCTGCCAAGATATATAGTACAGGGTATTTCCAAACATCACCTTAAATATTCGTCTAACCAGGGAGATGTTGTTAAAAAGTAAAATAACCGAGCACCCTAATCATAATCTGCAAATGTGTTTGACTTTCATTGTTTCCTCACCGAGCAGTAAACTGTAACAGAAAGTCCCCGAGACATGTCTTATTGTCATGGAAACAGCTATTTTGCATTTAGGTAAAGGTTTTGCCATTGAGACAAAGTGTACGTTAGAGATTTTTTTGATTGCCATGATGCTACACATTCCACGGTATTTGTGATTTTCAAAGCGATACAGTTCCTCGGTATGAGGAAAGGAATTCCATATGAGCAATCCTTGGCCTTCTCGCTTCCAGCCTCTCTACACCATCCCCAGGCTGCAAACTGATTCCGCTGCCAAATTTCAAGGGGGAAGCAAAAGGCTTAGGAACCAGGCTAGACTAGGGCGGGATTTAAACTCACTCCTTCAAGATCTGGTTCATCGCTCTACCTGCTGAGCTATTGAGTCTACCTGGAGTGGGGGCGAGTTTTTATCCAACTTAATTGCATGATATATTCTAACTTAAAAGTAAGAGCCTAAATCTCGCTCAAGTCAACTTTTTCGGTTAACTTTAGCAGTATCGGATAATTATGAAAATATCATTCGTTTCCATCCCGCCAAACCTTACTTGTGAGATTCGAGTCTAGATTATTGTTGCCGTCATATAGCTGCAACTGGACAGAGAAAAAGTGATGATACTGACTATGTTCCGATGTTTGGTGGAATTATTGCTGGCATTCTAATATTTGCCTTCGTTATCATAGTCGTGGCAATGTTCGTCAGATACAATTACAGGTGAATGTACTCAAACTTTTATTTTTGTTATTTAGCTTGATTGTCCTTCAAAACTTAATTTTTTTTGTCTTTTGTGAAATATGATCAAAGAAAAAATTCAACATTTATTCGGAGATTGCATGATAAGTAGCCTACTTTAGCATTATCGACAATGAACATGGTTGATACATTAATTTAAAGTATATATCACTCCGCTTTTGCTGTTCTTACAAGTTGCAGTCAATTGCTATTCCATAGCTTTGCTATAGTCGAGACTGCAAAAAGTGTCGCAACGTCAGTGAATGTGGTATAGCCCTTGGGTTGTACGCTATTAGTCGGGAGTGGTCTTTAAAATCCTAGGCCTGTTATTTTAAACCTTCATTGCACAAGACATGTTCTTCCATGCAAAATTTCGGATCTAAAATTTCAAATCTTTATCAATGGCATACTAAGAAGTGGTACCGCCCTAACCATAGCAACCGTAGCGACTCCAATATCCATACTGTGTACTATACTAACTGTATAGTAACATGTACAATATTTATCCACACTACATATCTTTTTGATGTTATCAGCAGCCATATTGCCATACACAAAAAATAAGTAATAATATGATCATATATTTATGCTGTTTCTCATATTAGTCGTCATTGTCACGTGTTAACAGCAGTCACATATACCCATGATTGAGTTCAGTTTAGACATACTATGTGTTTTCCAGAAATCCACTTAAACAGTCAACAGCTGTCGACATTTATTTTTTCGAAGTGGTAGCTAAGAGTCGATCCTTGTTGTGGTCTTAAATTTAAATCTCTCTCGATTGGGTCCAATTTCACAGTTGACATTTTTAGATTTATCGTAAAGGTTGGTTTCGTGTTACGCGTGGGAGCTTATTTGTCTTCTTTTGCTCTATTTTGTTGTATGTATGGATAGTATTTTGCAAGAAAAGCTATTTTTCTTATTAACAAAACGTTAACGAATGCGTTAACAAAACAATAACAAAAACGCAAACGTTAAAAATGAAAAACCATTAAATTATGAATTGTGTTTTCAACCTATATACTATTTCTGTTATGTTTGTTTCTCTAAATATTATTTTTGTTGATGTTGTTAAGATGGCATATCATACAACATATATCTTTTTAGTGTATCAGCTGAGGCATAAGCATGTTTAATCACTTGATAGTCTCTTTAAACTGATTGAAAACCATACCAATAATCATGCATATTATTTTTTCATCTGTTTGTTTATCATGGTTTAAGTGAGATATTAAGTGAGAAATACGTACTTCTAAGAACAAAAACAAGAATATACTTCCTACAAAAATTAGAGAAATATATAGTACATACAAATGAATATACGAATATGTGAATATGTGGATATATTTGAAATACATATGAAACAAAGTACAATCTGAAACAGAGTTTATCTAAAGATATGAGCAAATCGACGATTTCGCTTCGCATTATTTCAACATTTTCTTTTCAATTTCACTTTGATTAATTTAAATCATTTTTGGTGATGTCACAGTTTTCGAGGATTGTATTTCGTTAAATAATTATGTATTTCTCACATTATCCGCCATTAGTCCAAACCAAAAAAAAGTATTCAGATTTTTCTGCTCATTTTCTTTCGAAATTAAGACTTGAATAACGAGGCATTGTGTTTGATCTTTTCGACAAATCAACTTCAGCTGTACCGATTTAAAAACTTAAGGTTTTATCTTTATGGTGTCACAAACAGAGTTGTTTTCATTGACCAAACCAGTATTTGATTTGGTCACAAGAAGCATTAATTTAAGGGTAAACCAACGTTGCTGCATAGTAGAACTCGTGATTTACTTGTCACTAAACTTTTTTCTCAAAGTATTGCGACATGATTTTTTCTTAACCTTATTAAACTAAATAAAGACTTGGCTTGTTTTCGAACTAGTTGGATAGATTTGACAGATGTTACCATATTTTGTATAAAGAATTCTGCATTAAAATAATTAACCAAATAGCAGAGATAAAACATGGCAATTAGCGATTATTAGAATTAGCAATAAAAAGGAAATGAAAGGAACTATATTTTTTACGGTAAATAAAAAAGGGATAGTGAGTTGATATCAATTTTTCCAAAATTACTGGCAAATTTGGTTATACTGTTGCTAGCCCAATTTACCGCACAGACTTGCTTATGGAATACATTCCTATAGATGAAAAGAGATCAAAAATGAATTACGATAGAAAGGTGTTGGTTTAATTTGGTTACAGCAACAATCTGAAGTAAAATCAAACGTACGGGATTTGACACAAGCCAGTATTGCTCATATATACAGCTCTGGACGACATATCTAGCAATACTATCGTATTTTTACCTGCTTCATTAAGCCAAGTACGTGTATTGTAACTTTTCTCTAAATTCATCATTGGTCAAAAATTTTGAGAGAAATCTCAATATCGGCAAATCTATTCCTATTGAGCCCGCGAAGCAACAGAAAGCAAACAATGCTGCAATAGTCGATAAGCTGTTCAGCACTGATGAGGCAAGCCGCTTTCCTTGCAAATTTTTACAAGCTCAGAAAGTTCAGTCATTACCTGGTTGCTTCTATGTACAATAAACCAATCATTGAATTTTTTTTCTTACATTAAGTTTTACGATGGTCTCATTCAGTTTCATCAGCATCAGCCTTAGACTTCGGCCGATAAAATGGTCTTCAAGTATAATAATTCTTGCCTCCCCAATAATTGTTTATTAACCTAAAACTTAAGGTCTTATAAATAGGTAACCGGAATTGATCGAGAAAAAAATAGGTTATTCTTTATTGTTATTCTAAAGTACTGTCGAAAAAAAACAAACACATAAAATCAGTAATATATCTCCATTTTTTCCAACTTTGTAATATTTTTAATCTTCAAATAGAAAACGACAGAGAAAGAGACGTCGTCCAGCGCTCTCATCGCATCCCACACCAGGTGTTCTCATCACACAAGAGAATGGACTTACACATATGTCGTCACCGTCGGAAAATCTTAGCAGTGACTCACCCGGCAGCGAAAAGTACCTCAGACCTGAAAGGAAAGGAAATCCTGTACAAGGTGTATATCATTATGATTTTGTCGTGTGTGGATTTAACAGGATGGACTCAAGATAACGATCTGTGCTTTCCAGCGGCGATTTCACTCTTTCACAAAAGTCTACGAAACAGTAGCATCAAGATAAAAACATTATCTGATTATTCTTAATATCTTATTTTGGTGTTTCTTTTCTGTTTCACCTAAAACGGTGTCCAGTAATCTTTGTCACAATTTATATTATAATATGTAAATATTTGCCTATTCCTGACGGAAAACTTTTGGCTGCGGTTTGTATCTGGCTGGATGAAAAACCTCGATTGGCATCTATTAACAATGCCCATCCGTAACTTTACTTTGTTTCCTTGTAAAAATGTGGCTGAAACAATGGAACAGTTAAATAGTTGCCAGGGAAGGTGCTAAATTGGGCCAATAATGTTAAGTAATAAAATTTACTTGGTTATCGTTATTATCTGTTTCACTATTTCTCCCGATCCACACAGGAAAACTGCCTAATAGTATCACTGGGAGTTACATTTTTGGTAATGTATGTAAATCTATAATGACATCCTTTCGAGTACTGAGTAGAAAGATGTGTATATTGTCTTTTTCAATGAGACAAATAGTTGGATTGAACTTTACTATGTATTACCCTAGTTTACCACCGACCTCCGGAATCCCGCTGTGAGATTATGAAAAATAACGTTATTCATTTTGTATCCTTCATAAACAGTAACAAGATTTCTTCATGTATTTTCATTGAAATGTTTTATTGACATGGCAGAATGACCGCGTTGAGAGCTACATCACATTTTTTATTCTTAGTTTAGTCATTATGAAAAACTAAAAAGCACAAAATGCTTCTGAAAAGACCTCTTCGAACTTACTAAAACTTAACGAAAAATTTATTATTTGCTAAGTCTAAAAATTCTTCACAAATATTTCAGAATAATTAAAGCTCAGAATCGCGACATCCAATTTTACACTTCCAAGCACGCAAACTTAAAATGGGAGGATATTATTAACAGAACCAGCTGGCATTCCTGATTAATTTCTGCTTTATTATAATAACCTTAAAAAAATCTAGTTACACCACTAACTGAGGCTAGATCCAGCTGCTGGGTCCATCTGGGATGTCTAATGATCAAGGAGGAAAGCACGAAACTTCATCGTTTTAATAAAATTTTTGTCAAACGAAATTAGGTTTCTCATCTTTAAACTTAATGTTAAAATAAATTTGACGAACTAAGTAATTTCTTATAAGGTTCTAACCAAGACTTCAATTGTGAAGTGCGGACACAAACACATCATAAATATTTAACTGGGTTTTTTTGTGTTTTCTTTTTTATTTTTATAACGAGCACCCAGTGGGCGATAAGACGTTATTTCCCGGATGTTATCTCTGTTATTTTACATTAGTCTGATATGTGTTTAGAAACAATTCCTTGTCCAATGAAATCATCCATGTTGCATGACACGTTCATACCGGATAACACAAAATACCATACTGGAGATGCGTTTAGCCTTTCCCATTGTTATATTGCACCTTAACAGGGATCTGTTGTGAAGGTTCATCTCCCGAAGATACCCCTTACTGCTTATGTAATAGCCAAGGTGGCTAATTTATTTATCTAAATTAGTAAAATTTCAATACTGAAACCCACGTGGTACCAGTGTTTTAGACAATTGACTTTTGTTCTACTTTTACAGTTCCGTTTGGGTTACTTGGTGGTGGAACGAAACCCATACCAATCTCTAATCTTCTTGAATACTATAATGAGCACCGTAGAGATGGAAACAAAGGTTTTTCAGAGGAATTTAAGGTAATTTAATCTTCTAGCCATTCCCTTTGGTTGGGATTGAATAATTCAATGTGAATTAACTACAAAGACCTTGGATTTCGTAGTCTTATTCCCCAAAGTTATTTTGGGGGAATAAGATTATTATCAAAACATTTCTGGCAGAATGAAATTTCAGTATCTAGCGTTTATTGTTAATGTAAATAATGTTTACTTATTTATAAGTATTAATTTAGGCAATTTTTAAAGCCATAATTGCGTAAAAGGTGATTAGCAGACGGGAAAAGCACGATATTGTTAATACTCTCTTGATGAAGTACTTGATACATTTTAGATGCATTGACCGATGAATAGCGAATGGAAAAAGCAAACAATCTTTATTCTTTGATAAAAAAGAAAAATCTTTGTGTTTTTCTTCACATTTCTATGAAGTAACCAACAAATATGAAAGGGATTAGGGCAATATACATAGTTGGTCTTGTTTTTATTATTTTCACTATAAATTCCTAGAAAATCGTGCTGAAAAACTGTGAAACTTTGTGGACTCAGAAAAATTCTGAACTCCTGATGGGACTCAAATCCGCAACTTCTGAATGCTAGGCAGATGCTCCAATGGAACACAAATTAACATCTAACAGGAGATTTATCGACACCTACTGTATATGCTTTCAGTCCAGCACGTCATTAACTACTGCCTCGTCTCAGGTTTAAATACCGTATGTAATTTTACTCTACCATCTGAGTTCAAGCGGTTCAACGGTTAGAGTGTTTGGATAGCAAAAGGTTGTAGGTTTGAGACCCGTCCAGAGCTTAAAGGTTTTCTGAGTCCATGGCGTTTCACAGTTTTATCAGCAAAATTTTATACCATTTTACTAGTATCAAACTGCAACCCCAAAATACATATTTTTTCACTTTATTTCGTTGAAAATTGCACACGACAATGAAACACATTGCTTTCGTTAAAATTTTAAACACATGCTTTATGAACCAAATCCAGAAACGTGTGGCTATAGTTCCTAACAGAAACTCTCTATACGGGTGATAAGTCACGTTCAACTAACACTATTGCAAGTTATACTGTAAAAAAATACTAACTTCTTAGGGATATCATTTTCCGGCAGTAAATTATTTTTGTTTTTGGCTTCTGGACATCTTAGTCTTTTCGAAGAAGTGGTTTTGGTGGCCAAGGCGCTACCGTAAGAAAGTTGCCACCACTGAGACTAAGGGTTTTGTTTGCTTAGTTACTTGAGGAAAGCAATTTATTTAGCACAAACGAACAATTTAAAAGTAAAGAGTAGGGAGGATTTCAGCAATTTGGCTTTATATTTGATAGAATATCCGTATAACAATAGCACCGTTTGTTCGTCAACTCTGACGAAGGTCATGAAGTCTCTATAAAGAAGAGTTGATTGTACAGTTTACGATAAATAGTTGGAGAAAAGAATTATAAAAAGTTAGAAGTTTCAGCTATCAACGATGCTGCGAAATACCTGACTGGGAATGTTAATACGCCTGGCGATAATTTTTCCAGTGTAAGCTGGGATACTGGTGAAGGTAACATGTTTACATGCATGAAGTAAACTGAACCTAATGTTGGTACTCCATCGTTTACTCAGGTTTCATAAAAGAATTAAGTAAAATTTCCTTAGAGGCGGCACCTTTCTTGTCTCCCCTACTTAGAGTGAAACAAAAACTGCAAAATTTCAGCTCTCGATTGCTTTTCCTCTTCCACATCCGTTCTAGTACACGTATGTATCTCACACAAAAATTTAGCCCATTTTACCCCAAGGTGGCAAGGTTTTATACTCAGCAGAATATAAGGAAATTTACTAAGTAATGAGAGGTGTAGGAGGTTAAACCTTAATTTTCCATGTTTTTGCCGTACGACAAGGACCTTTAACAACAGTACGAATTGGTAAATAAAGCAAACAACAAAAAGAGAAGAAAGTGTAAAACACAAATATCCATGCATGTAGAGATTAACGAGGTAAACTATCCTACACAATGTTTTTACCAGGGGAATTTAACTCATAACGGCCCAAAGAAATTGAAAAAAATTGAGTCAAAATGAGCTTTTGGTTAACTTCATGTTATTTTCCGTTGAACATCAATGAACGGGGGGACAGATTACGTGAGCGAAAAAGCTCGTTTCGAATTCAATTTTAAGCAAATTTAAAAAAAGTTATTTTCGAGCCTAATTCGAAAAGGAAGTAGGCCAAAATAATAGATGTTTGTACAATGCACTGAAGACCTCTGTTTCATGGATCGAACCGAATAGAGCTACACAGTACTTAGCGACCTTACCGGTATCAACCAAGTCATACATAATAGTGTCACTGACCCGAATGTTAAACACAATCATTGTCCATGTCACAGCTTAGTGTGATTGCGTACGACATTTAAATGTTCTGTAAGCGCGTTTCTTGAAGGAGCTGCAGTTAAGCTCACCACCTGAGCCTTTGTACCTCAATGATTAGAGTCCCCATCGATCATCCGACAATTGCAGACTTGAGTCCTGTCAGGACCTTAGAAATCATTTTCTACCGAGAACAAAAGCTTGACGTGCGTTCACATCTAGTTGTCAGTGAACCTTTAACCAAAAAAAGAAAAAGAATGCATTGTGGCACTTTAGAACCACTTTATTTGCAGCTGAAATGGCCGCCGCATGACGCCAAATTTAGTTGCAGGCAAAATTGATCAATCTTATTGAGATTTATTCTACGATATTAAAACTTAATGGTCCTTATTCAACCGGGGATATCTTGATAATATTCCCTGGAAAGACCGAGGAAATTGCTGGAGTTAATGTCGAGAAAATTACTTCAAGGTGAATGAAACTGGACACGGTTCGAATTGCTTCGAACAAAAACATTGACAAGAAAGACCCTCCAAAAGCATTATCAGATGAGTAAATGCATTAACTGTTGATAGTTGAAAGATTTTGCTAAGGGGATTTTAACTAGTATCCAACCTACCTGGATCTTCATAATTATAATTGGTGAAGAAAATTGTTTAGTGTCATAATGATTTATTTTTTAGACCCAACCGGGACCAGTTAAGAAAAATTGCAACTCTAGGGCTTCCGGCTGGGAATCGAGCCCTCGACCCTGCGAATCTAGTGCAGTGCTCTGTTCACTGAGCTACGAAGGCCGTTCCCAACAGCGTGTTGACGAATTCTGTTTATATATCAGTTTATACTTCATGTTACTGAGTGTCAATGCCAAATATTCCTTGAATATACCTTTCACTCTGCCGCCATTCCCAGTGATATATAAATAGAATTTCGTGACCACGCTGTCGGCAACGCCCTTCGTAGCTCAGTTGGCAGAGCAATGCACTAGATTCGTAGGGTCGCGTTTTGATTCCCAGCCGGAGGCCCTAGAGTTGCAATTTTTTGCAACTGGTCCCGGTTGGGTCTCAAAAATATATCATTATGACACTCAACAATTTCCTTCACCAATTATAATTATTATTTCATGTTAGTGAGTATCAATGCCAGATATTCCTTGAATATGCCTATCTGGATCTCGTGTTGATGTATTTGCAAACGCCTTGAAATGCATTTTTTACTCGTAAAATCTCGTATATTCGTCAGGAAGTCGGACACTTGTTCTGTAAATCTTACCACAGAAGGCGTTTTCTTCTTTGTTTGAAAAACCACTGCAAAAGCACTTAGGCACAGAGGAAAAAAACCCAGCAGGCTTCCTTTAAGTACATGTATGAATAAGAAGTAAGGATACCACATTTTTAAAGAGAAATCTGTCAAGCAAACTGGAGTTAATCGAAATGAAAATAAAGCACAATGATCAAATATTTATTAAATCAAGGGATATGTCGATACTCTTGTGTAGAAGAAGTGACTTGTACTGTTGATGTCCATGTTCATCAAGCATTTAGAGAAGCTGTTTATGGTAGCTGTATGCGGAAACCTGCATGGTAAAGGGGATGTTGTGAACAAAGTGCAGCACCGGTAATTCTAATTACCGACTTTTATTATTGATAATTAATTTTTAGCATTAATTTTCTATCATTATTGACTTTTTGCGCTTAAAACCTTCTCATTTGATGATTCTCAAAAGTAACATCTGCATATGAAATAGCTTTATTTTAATTTATTATAAATTGGTACATAGCAGAGTTTTAAAAGTCTGGTGCAGGCCAGATCACCAGGGACCTCAGTTAATTCTAACTCTATGTAGTCAATAATTTGAAATACAAATGCTGCAACATGCTTACCACGCTCTCTTTAGCAAGTTTGCACATACGGTAACAGACAAATATGCCACTTCCCCAGATGTCTGATGTAAAAAAAATTTCCGCACGGTAGACCAGTGACACATCTAAGCAACGTTATTTCAAATTATTGACTATATAGATTTGGAATTAACCGAGGTCTTAGGTGATCTGGCCTGCACCAAACTTTTAAACAGGGTATAATAAATTAAATAAGCCTATTTTATATGTAGAGGTTACTTTTGAGAACCATCAAATGAGAGTGTTTTAAGTGGAAAAAAAATCAATAATGATAGAAAATTAACGATGGAAATTAGGTATCAATAATAAAAGTCAGTAATTAGAAATAACAGTACTACAACATGTTCACAATATCCCTCTTGACTATGGAAGTTTGCACATGCCGTTACTATAAACAACTTGTCTAGATGCCTGATTATAACCCACTTCTTCTTTACGGAAGGTTTGACAAATTTCTTTATTAAACAAATATATTTGATCATTGTCCTCCTTCTCATTTGGATTAACTCCAATTTGCTTGACATAGTTTCTTTGAAAATTTGGTATCCCTGTTCCTTTTTCATAAAAGTATTTAAAGGAAACCTGCTGGATTTTTCCTCTGTACCCAAGTGCTTTTGCAGTGGCTCATAGATAAAACATGGAAACTATGTCAAGTCTCTTGTTCATTGATTACCTACAGTCTGTTGTGGCTTTTTTGCCTCCTGTGAAGTGCATGGTTGGTCCCTCGTATTAATAATAGAATTTATGTACTATTCGTTTTAAAAATATATATTCACAATATATACAATTGAATACTTACAATATATGCAATTTGGTATTTGTAATATGTTGAATAATTTACTATAGACACTCTATCCTACATTATCAAATATTGAACTTACTATTGTACTGTTGTTTGTGTTATTTCTGATAAAGTTATATTATTCCTGATAAAACTCTGTCTGAATTCCAATAGAACATATATTCTAATGCACTTAACTTTCACTAACAATATCGATATTCACGAGGAATATATATATCAAATAAAACGACTATGGACTTGTTTATGGGCTGAACACGCTCTATTCACATCGTTTAGTGATTATATGCAGTTTTCAGACATGGTTGTACGCTACTCTGGCTTGAAAAGTTTTGAACGTATCTTAAAAAACTATCGTTCATGACCCAACGTTTTAACTCTCCTGTCCAGTGTCTTCATCAGGGGTGATTGACCTAAACACAAGTTCCCTATTTATATCCTTAGAGAACCACTGATGATGTTATCTTTTAACGAGGTTCAAATAGGCATCCGGTAACAAACCACCATCATCGCCCTTCAATGGAGCGGGGGCGCAATTGTTAAAACATGCAGAAACCTACTAGTTTATGGTGGTATTCGAACCAACTGGCACAGAGGAAAACAAGCAAAACAACGGCAAAAAACCATACGAAAGTTCTCTAAAATTGAAGCTTTCGTAAAATACGTGATTTTCTATTCATAAACCAGTTTATTTTTGCGCCAAAAAGCAAAGAAGACAACTTCTTCCATGGTAATGCTAACCGAGCAAGTGTCCGATTACCTGACAAATTTATGAGCGTTTACAAGTAAAATAATGAGTTTCACGACATTTGCAAATACATCAACGACAAGATCCAGATAGATTGGCTACTAGATAAAATCTATTCAAAGCAAGGCAAAATCGCTCAACAATCAACAGTTAGTGCACGTACTTATTCGATAATGCTTTGATAGGTCTTTCTTTTTGATTGTTTTTATTCGAAGCAATTCCAACCATGTCCACTGCTTCATTCACTTTGAAGTAATTTTCTCGACAGTAGCCCCAGCGATTTCCTCAATCTTAGCAGGGAATATTATTAAGATATCTTCTGCTAAATTAGGAGAATTAATATTTAATGTCGTGAAATAAATGTCGATAAAATTCGTCAATTTTGCTTGCAACAAAATTGCTCGCCTTGCAGTGGTCATTTCAGCTGGAAGTAAAATGATACTGAACTACGATAATGAATTGCGATTTTTGCTATCAGATGGAGGGTCTATAACACGAAGCACATTTGTGTTTAACATTAGATCATTCTTATTATTATCCCATCGGGGCGTACACACAGGCCGCATATATGACGAGCTTGCACCTAAGTCTTGATAGCTAAATGGCTACAAGGGAATATTACCGCCGAGCCAGCCCAGTTTATTTATCGTTAGTGATTCAAAAATTCAGCTACAAGCGTATTAGCATTGTCAATTTCATCCTGGTAAATAAGGCCGCTGTGGTTGACTATGTTCATTTAAATAAAAATCACAACACATAGCTAGGATCTTGACATGTTTGTGGAAGTTGATCGTCGAGGTTAGTGCAGTCTTGAGAAAGACTGTTGGTGGAAGTGACTGACGTTTCTACAGCCTTAGCAGTGGTCATCTTCAGAGTCAAAAGGAGAGTAAATGTCAGGTTCGCTTGTATTTGTATCATACAAATACCAATACAGGCTGCTGGAGAGGCTCACTTCTTATATGAATGTAATCTGAAAGAAATACGATTTTCATAAAGGCGACGAAATCTTAATAAAACATGGCCAGCCTGCTTAACTGGGCTAACCCGGCTCTAAGACCTTGTTTTTTCATAAGAACACAGACTGGACAAAAGTTTATATGACGTCTCCAATAAAGTTGGTGTCAAGAGGTAATAGTAACTGCAGGCTCTGTGACATTATGAACAAGCTTATGTTTAATTCAGAGGTGAATAATTTCCCTTGCTATACATGAATGGGGTTATTTCAGTTGTTATTGTTCACATTTAAACTCATTCGCCAGTATTATTTACATTTACCCATAACTATGATTGGCAAAAAGCACAGTGGCATCGAAGGCAACCTAATGTATCTGTGAGTTCCTTCAACGACAAGTAACTCCTTATAATTCAGAGCTACTTATTCTGTCAACTTACCATCTACGACATGAATATATCACTTCAAATTCGTGAATGAACCCATCTTCTTCTTTAGTGTGTCTAGGACTGTATATTTTCGAATTGGCATCTGTCCTATATCAAATTTTATCACATTTATTAAATATTCTTATGACAAAGTATCAATGTTCCCGGCGGGATAGAATAACAGAAAACAACACGACAGTATCTCTCAATGTAAAGTAAAAGGGAACATCAGAATATTCTACACTGCTGAAGTCAACTGAAAAAGTTGACTCGAGCGGGATTTGAACTCGCACCTTCGGGAAACCGGTCCACCGCTCAACCTGTTGAGCTATCGAGTCTACAGGGATTGGAGGCGAGTTATTATTCAATTTAAGTGCACGAGAAATTCTCGCGAC
>JBAHVQ010182559.1:0-16062 GCA_036872915.1 Nanipora kamurai | reverse complement strand
GGTGGTTTTTGGGGAAAGATTCATCAATGGCTTTGAGGAATTTATGTCCGATGTCGGTTTTGGCGTTTGAGCTGAAAATATATATATACATATATATATATTAAGCATAGATGTTTGTTTATGTATATACATATATCTTTCCTTCGGTCGCTTTTTCATACGTCAGTCTGTCCGTTTCTTGCTTCGTCCATTCGTCCGTTTGTCCCAACATCTCTCTGCTCGTTCACACTACAATCACCCTCATAGTAACACATAACTCACCTGGAGTTCTAAATTTGACTATAAATCCCTGGAAAAGTTATGTGTCGAGGTGTATAGCCGACTTATATCACGATACGGATTAGGCAAATATATCGAGTTATATCAAGAGAGGGATGCCTATCATAATATAACTAAAAATAGAAACTGAGGCTAATGCCGAAGCTAAATTTCCTAAATTATTGTGCAATATTAGGGAACATCAAAGTCCAGCATATAATTTTGAATGAACCCATAATGATAGAGAAATGAGCCATTAAAAAATATATTTTTAGCTACCGTTTCGTTGCTAATCCTGCAACATCTTCAGAGTAAGTGATAAACTTACAAGGTGCTCTCGACTATATGATGATATATTTACAATGACAGGAAGTAATTAACAGAAAGACTGGTGAGAACCGGTGAATAATGTGAGATAAGTGTGAGATAAAGTGTATGCGTGAGTGAATCCAGGTGTGTATTTGTCAGAAAGAACATTTAACAAGGAAAAATAAAAAAAATTTTCTGACACATACACACCTGGATTCACTCACGCATACACTTTATCTCACACCTAATTATTCACCGGTTCTCAACAGTCTTTCTGTTAATTACTTTCTGTCATTGTAAATAGATCATCATACAGTCGAGAACAGCTTGTAAATTTACACTTACTCTGAAGAGATTGCAGGTTTAGCAACGAAACTTTAGCTAAAAATATTTTTTCAGTAACTCATGTCTCTATCATTATGGGTTTATTCAAGATTAAATGTTGAGCTTTCATATTCCTAACAAGACTACGCTTTGCGCCTGGTTCCTCGATTGCAAAATTAGCGAACGATCAGTGCGAACAAATGGAAATCTATATTCAACTTTCCACCGACAAGAAAGCATGTAATACGGTCACATTGATTTTATTGTCCTTGGAGTTTTGTTATAGCATTGTTCGAATAGCATCAACTTAGAATTCAAAGTACATAACTTAATTATATGTCAATTCATTATAAATAGTCCCACGTGCATATCCAACAGACAAACGGTTGACTTGCCGAAAAATTTGTTCATCTAAAAGGTTGTGCATGACTCCCTACCTAGTATAAAGATTGCAAGACACGTTTGCTGTACTTTGCTGTGGGTGGTTATTTGCTCCACAGCCAAGCTACGACGTTTGCTTTAATCTTGAAATTTTAAGTTTATGAACTTAGTAACAATACCAGAATTAGAAGCTGAGAAATCAGGAAACGAAAATAATGGTGTTGAGAGGCAATCTTAAGTCCAAAGTATAGGTGTTATTAGGTCAATTGAATCCAGAGATTCCCTGGACATGGAACCCTCAGTATCCCAAGTAATTAACTCACCAGGAAAAATCCTGGTGGCCTTATTGGAGTCTGTCAAAGCTCAGTTCCAAGAGATGGAAGAAGCTAGCATAATCGTTCGGGAAGAGGGGCACATACCGTCGGTATCTTCCATAGTGGTGGTAGACAAAAGGATGAGAATAGAGAGGTGGGAAATTGTATAGACCCTTGAACAACGCTCCAAAAAGACTCCATATCCTACGGTCATGGGAAACTTGTTTATCTGGTGCAAAAATATTTACACCTCTCGACACTTGCAGTGGATTTCGGCAACTTCCTCTCGAGACGGAGAGCTCAAACTTACCTCTAAAATCTTAAATGAAAGGCGTTACACCTCCTTAAATTTATTAAGGGACGGTTTGCTACACTATAAATGATACAGTAAACTAAACAGTAGTACATGCACTACCAGTACAGTAAGCTAAACAGTGGCTCATGCACTACCACTGGCGTTAAGCACAAGTCCTATCCAACTCACGTTTAATTTAAGGTCGAAGTGAAAGAGTTTAGAAACGGACTACAAGCCACACAATATCAGTTTCAAGTGACAATGCACTGAAATATTCCCTATCTGAAAAGGATGATTTATCAATGGAGTCGCAAAAACATGATATTTTTTAATACAAATATGAATAACAATTCTTGTCCTGGTGTAATTGATATCCAAGTGCCAATTTTTCGAAGATTTGCTGATGAATCAAAAGATTTAAACTTGTTAAGGGGAAGAAGTTGCAAATAAATAGGAGACCGACGATAGGAGACCTAAGAGTTGAAAGAATCCTCAAAATTGCGACTTTTACAACTTTCGTATTTCTTACTTTCCTTATTTATACATGTAAATTTCTTCTTCTTTTTTCTTGTGTAAAAGTAATTAAGCGGACACTAGCCTGTTCCCCGAGGGTGTCCTCTAAATACCGGTTTGACTGTATATATATATATACACTCAAGCCCTGTGCTTATGCCATACGAAACAAATTTGTAGTAATAAAGTTCTTATGAAGTTATATATATATATATATATATATATATATATATATATATATTTAGCCAACAGTTTTAGTTCATCGAAGTACACAAACATTATAAAGCCTAATTAGAAACAAGTGCCACTTAATCTGCGCTATCAATACAAGTTCCAGACATCGCTTAAATTTGAGTTCTTTCTCCCAAAGAAAGTACATATATTACACGAGAAGCGTGATTTAAACTACGTTTATTGACTTTAGGACAAAACTGATTAAGGCTTGTAGATAATATATGTTATTAGAAATATGATAAACACAAATACAACTAACCCGCAAACTTTACCAGAAAGAATATTACGCTCAAAGATGACAGTTGATATTTTTAAACTATTATGAATCTTCTTAATCCTTACGTGAGTAACAACAAAAGCGTGTGAGAACAAGTTTCAGAAGAAAATCTAAAACTTCAGCTATGGTAATTAAGCTGGCGCCAAGGAACAATCCAAGCAGTCCGCCTAATTCACCTTAAGAATAAACAAAGAAAACTCCAGTCAATAAATTGTTACTATAGAAAGGAACAGTCACCAAGAAATGACCACATTGACGAGAAAATTAAAACTTAAATGTCAATGGAAACATCATTTCATAAGTTATTAACGTTAACTTGTCTATCGTTACGATACGATTATCTTCATTTAAATGCGATTAAGTTTAGGGTCCTGCCGCTAGTGGGGTGGTGCGTAAAATGAAATAAGTTAGCATAGCAGGTCTAAAAACAGTATATCTGCGTATATATGCGTTATATACTATATATCTACCTATTTATTTTTGTTGTTGCTGTTGTTGGTGGTTTTGGTAACGATGTTATTGCTGTTGCTGAAGCACATGGTATTGATTTTGCTGTTTTTTTACTCGTACTTTTGAAAATAGATTTACCAGAGAAAGTACCTTGTCTATATACAACAATTCGATACAAGGTGGCATCGTAAACTACGTTGAAGTTGGAGAAAGAAAACGAAGAAACTGGTTTTGACAATTTGAAAAAATGGAAGAACTCCCAAACCACTGCTGGACAATTTCATGACTGTTTCAAGAACTTATTCGGAAAGGCTTCGAGCCTTCCACTTTTTATTCTCATATTTGTTTCTATAACTTTGTATATAGGTATATCAAAAGTTTTGCCAAATTAGAACAACTAGAACAAAATTAGGAAAAAATCATAAAAATAATAAAAGAATTATAGAAGTAAGCAAGTGAACTTGGTTTTAACTTCGTCACGCATTTTGTAAACATCGTCGAAAGCTACACTTACCTACTAAACTTCCAATGTCATAAACAGGAACTTGCTCTATAGTATCATAGTCAAGTCTGGCGAAATATAGGTCAACTGCGACCATATCGTCTCTAAAAGACAAGCCAAAATGGTTTCAGTATTGACAACGGTTTATGACAAATAATGCTACATGTGCTATTCAAAAGAGGAGGGATGTGTGGTGATGAAGGTTTGATACAACTGAAAAAGATATGTTAAAGTAGATTTTTGTGCGTCGCAGAATTTGTTGTTAATTCGTGCGGTGAAACCATGTCCTAAAAATAATACCGCGATGAAAAATCACACGTTCAGCTATAATGATATTCTGAAGTACCTTGGAAATTGGGAACATCGGCGTCGGTAGTTTTTCAATGTCTTATCTCATTCCAGAGATATTCAGGTTTTTGAAACATGCAAATTAGATGCCTGGTGGTCTCGTTTATACTACACTGATTAAATGAAACTCACAAAATTAGCAATATCTCCGGAAATAAACGATAGGAACTGCTCGTACATTGTATTTTTGAGGAAGTAATCAAATACACATCCCTCAGCAACTTATATCGTCATCATGGAAACCACTTGGTCTCCAGTACCCTTCAATCATAAAATTAAATTTGTTTATTTCCCGACAGGCAAAAAAGCGTTTACGCTAGTGCGCATGTAGATCCGAGCATTGTAGTTCCCAGGTTTAAATCTTATTATTTTAAAACAAAGAAACAAAAATAAGAATTTTGCGCTTTAAGTTTAACCTCTAGTGTCCGGTCGCGCACTTTTTTCAGCGATCTTTGTGTGCAGAAATTACCAGTTAGAACAATATAAAAGAAAAAGTTTATGTATGTAGTTTTTGACTTGAAAAAAGTAAAAAATACTCAAAGAAGCAATTCCCTAACAAAATAAATGCTCGAAAAGGTAGTCCCCCGTCTGGGATGTTTGTATGATCCATTTGAATGATCAAAGGCTATTAGCCCTGTATTAAAATACAAATTTCAATCAATTCTTCTCCTTTAATATATGCATGACCCAATTATATATTGTAATATAACTGGTCAAAAGGGGACCCATCAAATCATCAATCATGGCTCTTTTGTAATTTCTCTTGAATGTTAGAATTCTAACAGGTCAGAACAATGTGACTTGTATAGGTTTATCATATGATTTTAAGTTCAAGTCCGCAGTGTGAACACAATTTGCGCTTTTTGAAAAGCGCACGAGCCCAGATTAATTCCAAATTGAACGAGAAACCGTATGATACCTATTATTTCTCTAAAATTGGAGGAAATTGATAAAATAACAAAAAAGCTTGTTAAACTATAAAATTATCTTTTTCTAGTTATCAAAATGCCTATGGTATGGTAAAGCTTTGATGCTCAAGATTCAGAGGCTCCTGATCCTTGTGACAATATTTTGCTATAATGTTCTTATTAACCCCTAGCAACTGTCGTTGTTAGCATGGAAACACACTGTCATCTTTTACCATGACAAATTTGTTAAGCTCACTTCTAGCATTGCTGAGGGTCAGTACCAGCCCAATTGTTGCTGCGGTGCTGACAAATACCCAGTGCATTGTAAATATAAAGTACAAATGAAAATAAGGATGATTTTGTGAATGATACATTTCCATGATCTGAATTTTCGTCTTTTAAGGTATCAGTAGACCCATGAACCCCTGGCTCACGACTATATTGCAAAATGTTAAGAAAAATTGATTCCACTCCCTTGAACAAAAATGGAGGAAGAATTACTGGACAGAGAGTCCCTATTCAGATAGCCTTATTCAGTCTTAACAAATTCTGATTTCAGCTGTCATAAACTACCTGAACCAGCCAGCCAGCTCAAAAAGTAAATGATAAAGCATATTCTCCAAAAATAACGTCATTTTGAAAAATTTAGACTTCAATCAATAATAGAGGAGAGTAAAGGTCAAATTAAAAATACTTGTACGCAACAACCCCTCGCTAATGCTACCATCATATCCCTTGATGACACAAATGACAATCGGAAAGTGAAAAATAGCCCTTAACTGTCGAAAAATTAAAAGTTGTCTTAAAGCAATGAAAACTAACAATTACAACTCAGAAATAACCGAGAGTTGAGTACATGCTCTCCTAGCTCAGACTCTCCCAAGTGCACTGCTAACTTTAGGGGTCTGGGACAAAGGGAAAAATGCAAAAAAAACAATTCAGCTGATGTAAATTTGAACTTTTGCTTCGCTGCTGTTAAGACAGCTAAAAGGATGAAAGACTAATTTAAGATAAGTTTAGACAAAAAAGGGAAAATACGAGGAATAGAAGATTACAGTTGGGTTCTGACCAGGATCCAAAATCCACAGGATATTTATATTTAAATAAACTAAGCTTTTTAAAAGTACTACGCCCTTTGCCCTTCATTAACACAAAAGCGATGTACATTTGAGCGATTCGCATTTCCAAAAAGCGCTTTTCAAACTTCAATAATGTCAATCGAATTTTAATAGCGCTAAAACGAAATTTGTTTACAACTAGTAATTACATATTCTATTAAATTGAAATTCAATAACGTCAATGTAAAAAGCATTAAAATTTATGGCATTTCATTAGCGTCAATCAAAATTCAATAAGAAAAATAGGGAAGTCAACAAAATAAAATAAAAAGTCAATTGGCGATAACGTTTGGTATATGCTGTAAATTCAATTACATAAGATAGCACTTAAAACGTTGCTTTCACATGCGTGCGGCCAGCGTGAACGTTACAATGACTGAACCAAGAAGGAGAGAGAGAATATTGCAGGAAGATAAGGTAAGGTTCATTAGGGCTCTTAACCTTCTCTTCTCGAATGTACAGTATTTGGATATTATCCTTGTGGTAGTTGAGTGATTGAATCACAAAGTATCCCCCATTCTAAGATATAGTCATGTTCTGGCCCTTTAATAAGTATTGACCTTCCCCTGTTATCCTGCGAAATTCTCTGGCTCCTTTGTTCAATCATCGTAACGCTTACTCTAGCCACAGACATCGAAAACGACGTCTCAAGTGCTATATCTTGAGCGACAATTTTCTGTAGACATTGCCAGTCTTGGTAATTGTTGTTACCAGTCTTCTTCATAGAACATATATCAATATATACGCTTTATCAACCAATGACATTTTACTTTTATTTGATGATTTTCTCATTTTTCTTACTGAATATTGATTGACGCTAATGAAATTTCATAAACGTCAATTTTTTTACATTGACGTTAACGGACTTAAATTTAACTGAATATTTAATTACTTGTTGTAAATAAATTTTGTTTTTTCCACATTGAAATTTTATTGAAGTTTGAAAAGCTCTATTGAAGATGCGAATCGCTCAAATTTTTTGCTTTAATGAAGGGCAAATGGCGTAATAGCTTTTAAATGGAAGGAATTTCATTGGTTGATGCTATGGGAACAGAAAAGCATAAAACCGCTCTGACATATTTAGGATTATCGCGGGTACTCAGAAGGTAATAGATGATTCAGCAACTATTTTTTCTACTTATAAAAAGAATCCAACCTGTGTTTTCATTTCTCAAAAACCACAGGGTAAAACTGGAAACAGCTGGGTGAAAGGTAAAACCATAGGGCTCAATACTCTGTGTCAACGTTTTCCACACTTTGACACTGGTACATGAATAGCTAATGTATAAATAAAGCTTATAATTATTTACATTTGAGTAATAAATTATTCATAAGCAAGCTGCAAGCTAGCGATAATAACTGTACGGTAAGGCGAAGTACTTAGCTTAACAGTTTTTAAGCTCAATAGAATTGCATTTTAGATGTACATGTACATTCACTATAGAGGCATATAAAACCAAACAATGAAGAAAATCAAGAATTTATTTTCATTAGTATTCCATTATTATACTGTACGACAATGGACACTATTGGTACATCTTCAATATGGAAATTTTAATTGCATTTATTTTATAGCCTCATGAATTAATATTTTGAAAGGCAAACCACTATCAAATACTGGTTTAAAAGTTTCGATTTGTTGAATTCCTTTCCAAATATTTCTAATATTTGTATTGTTTGAGGTCAAATAGTTCCTATAATAATGATTTTACTGAATCTTATTAGACAGTACGTTTAATCTGTTGCTGTATATGGAATATAAATTTATTGTAACAATATGACTTTGACCTAATATATTTTTTTAGACATTACTATCAGTTATTTTTTATTTTCAACGAGGTTTGGATGGTAATGCTACATTATCCAGCGTTTGGACATATATTCATTGATCTTCTGCTCAACTGCTTTAGTGGAATACCTCTATCAATAATTTTCAGAAACTTAAAACAAAAGTTCTTAAACGTTTTATTGAAATTAACATTACAAGACTCTATAGTCTAATTTATTGAATGAATACTGTATCTTGATGAAATTTGTTTTAATGAAAATGAGAAGAATCTCCTTTAAACATTTATGAGAAATTAAAGTGAGGAAAACATTAAAGTAACTGTGAGAGAAGTTATTCATTAGATTGCCATATATAAGGGGGTTAAAGAAATATGATCCCAATGGTTTTATAATTCATCAGTAAACCCCTGTACCTGAATGTGAATCTGAACGTAGGAGATTATAATCACCCAATGCAGTATAATGCAATATTTTTCTCCATATTAATTTTAGATTGGACAATCATTCATTTTGAAAAGCGATAGGGTGAATGTTTTTGACCACTGTGTGGATGTCCAGGGGCGGCCACACCAAATTTAAATTGAGGGGGCGAGTCGAGTTGTACAATGCAATAATTATAGACTAGTACTATAATTACAGTAGTATTATATAGAGATACATAATAATGAAAAAAGCTTGATGGTGTAGTGTATGTGTTATCAATAAAAAGTTGCTGAACGATCTGAGTGAGTTAAGTACTATTGGCTCGATAGTCTACCGAGTTTGAAGTACTCACGCGGGGTCGGCTGAACTACGCCTTTTCAATATAAACCAGTTTTGCTTCCTGCTATTTTGGGGAGAAGGCACCCACTTTAAAAGTTGGGGGCGACACCCCTTGCCCCTCTCTGCCGTCACCCCTGGTGTCTATAAAAAACCCTACAAAACGAATCAGTCTTAGCAATTGAATCGGTTAATCTAATCTAAGAAAATGGATGAATTATTTGTTGGTATTTGTATTAGCCCAATAAAAATTAGCATTTAAACTTCAACTATTGGAATGAAGGTCGGGAAAATAGTTTCATAATAGCAATTCGCGGTTTTCTTACTATTCTGAAAATCTGAGGTGCCGTAGTATAAATGTATAAACCAAATTTGTTTTTTGTTGTGTATCTAAGTCTGGATCTAAAGCAGAGAGCATAACATTAACGTTCAAGGTATATATTTAAATGCAGTTAACAAATCTAACTGAGGTAAAGTTTCAAACTTGGATGCCAAAATTATTTGTATTACATGAACAACAGTTTACTTTAATATATCTAGCTGTGGGATGAATATATTAGATCATCTTGTTAATGTATAAAGATCTTTCACTGTCGTGATTGGTTTATCAGGACAGGTGGATCTATATCTTTTCGTAAGCAGTTCTTTCTTTTTTCGGTTCATAGGAATCTGTAATTTGGGTCATCAATATTCTCATTTTGTTTGAAGGGAATGTCTCGTAGTTCAAAACAGTTGCGATGGCCATATTGTGCAATCTTGTCCACGTTTCCCTTCAATTGCTCTACTTGATTTTGTAAATCAAAGATTTGGTTCTAAAGTTACTGTTGTTTCAGGTGACCTTAAGATTGCCTCAGATGAAACAGGCTGTAGTGACTTTTTGAGGTAAGTGACATAACACTATATATCGGGGAGACGGGACAATAAATACAAAAAAACTGGAGAAAAACAGCCAACAATTATATAAACTAAAAACAAATAAAACTAAAACAAACAAGTAAGTAAGTAAACAAATAAAACTTTAACAAATTTAAACCGATAAATAAAGATCAAAAAATAAATGAAAATGATAATAGTTAAATCTATAATATGTTGAATTTATTACAAAGATGACTTTGACTGATACAGTGAAAATCCGCATAAAAGAAACTGCAGATTGAGGTTACCGTGTATCTTCATGGGTGTATCTAGTCCAAAACATGTAGCGCATATGCATTACATCGTAGAACGTTAACCCATGTATCAAGTTAAAGTCTATTAAATTTTCCACGAGAGTAACTAATAATTTTTTGTTTGATTCAGCCACTCAGACGAGACCCCTCTACAAGGACGACGTGATCGCATTTCACGAGTTTTAAGTCAAAAGTATTTTTGTTTTCCAGTAAACTGATTCTTTCCCCGGAGTCCATATATAAAGTGCTACAAAGCTGAATCGGGGTTTTACAATACTCCATTGCAATCAAACAACATTTTTTCAATTGACAGGATAAAAATCAGACCAAATGCACGGAAACCGCATTCAACGTTAGAGTTTTTGACCTAAAGTTTTATTTATGTCGACATGAAGTGGTCTCACCAAAATCGCCAATTCATTAGATGCAAAAATTATTAATATATCCGTGTAGCAAATTTGAAAAGCCTTCATTTGATGGCAGGGTGAACGTAATGAAATGTAATGCTGGGGCGGCACATTATTTAGTGTGAAGGGATCTCTGAAGGTACACGGTTACCTTAAGAATCTCCAGGGTGTAATTAAGGCAATTAAGCATCCAGTATATAAGAACCAGTTCATCCTGAAAAATAAGGTAGTTTCTTATGCGATCGACAAATTACTAAAGCTCAGAAGAGAATAATTGTCTTACGGCTATGATTATGCTGATCAATAGCATCAAAAGTGGTAATCACAGTATTGAGCCTTTCATTGTACGTACGTTTATTATCATGTTAAGTAAATTAAATGTGATAATATTACATGAATATGCAGATATATTAAAATTTATAATTACTATGTTCTATAGAGAAGGCTTGTTAACGTTTAGCGTGAACAGACCTTTCAAGGTCAATTGTTCAACAATTGATAAAAATTTTAAGGAATTACGTAATATCAGCAATAAATGTTTTCGCCCTATAAACAACACCAGATGCATAAAAACCATTTCAGCCTGACTTGGAAAAGTAAGGGGTTTTTTATACTGGTTTATACTGTACCACAGGTATGAATGTAGAACTTACTTAAATCTTTCGATGTCTACACTAGAGCTGTTTGCATATTCTCTGATGGTCGCGTTACTTGGAAATTGACCATATGACAGACTAGTAGAATAGAATGTAGTGTCACATGGTTCAGTGCAATCACAATCGTCCACTTTAGTACGGTAAAAGAATGCTGCAAACGAAAAATCAATGCACAAGTTAATACAGGAAAATTAATTAATGATATCAGTCTCACTAGAGTTAACTGTTCATTTTTTATCAAAACTTTTTTATAAGGATTCATTTTGGCTTTGGTTCAAAGACGAATATTAAAGAACTCTGGATTTTTGTTGGCTGAGAATTTAGTTCTATTTTCCGGCACCGCTAAGACGGTGAATACAATGCCACTTCGAAATATACTGGAATTTATTCGAAACTAACTTCAATTGATGTCTTTTCAGCTCCATTTCCAAATCCTTTCTTTTTCGCACGTATCTTGTCATCAAGAAAGCATTTTGGGTTGACAGCTTTCTTTCAAGATGGGTCACCGGAGTTTTAAAAAAAAATAAATGTCTCAAAGCTCAAATGAAACTGGAAATAAATGACTTTATACAATAGAAAACTCAAAAATGGAAGGATTTTACTAGCAAGAAAATGTTTTTACGTGAATTTTGAAGATATGGAGTACCTTTGTTCAAATGAATACTCTTCTGCAATCAAAATTACTAACGGTGAGTAAATCCTTAATTAGCACATCCTCTCATATTTAAATTTATCAATTTGTAACGACCTTTCAAATATTTCAATAATCTTGTCTGTTGTAATTTAAATTTGAATTTGAAAATTATAATACCATGTATGCATAGATAGCCATTCGAATCTACTTGTGAATTAGTTAACCATTCACCTGTACTGAAGATACGATGGCATAAGCTTTGCTGATACATGTCAACCATCAGAATATTTGTCGTCTTTTTTTAAAGTTTATTATAACTTTGGCTCTCGTTAGAACGTATGGAAATATTTTTTATCATCGTTATATATTATTCTAAGTAATGAAACATCTGAACTTTTTGAACTTTTTAGTTAAAGTTTGTGACGCGTTTGAGTTTTCACAACTCATGCTGCTTGAAAATCTATTGTATTTCCCTTATTTACCTTTCATTTTCTTCACGCATTGAAAATAGCTCGATATATTACAAAGAGGATGGCGTCCATCTAAAAAATAAACATTAACCTGAAAAAAAATTTGCTAGTTTGGTAGGTCACACTTCTTTTTTCCCCCTTTTTTAATATAAAATAGTTAAACACATTTTAGAAATACAAAAATTAAAACAAATCATGCGATAAAACGGATGTTGTTTTGTATCTTATGAAGTGCAGTCTGTCTGTTTAATTAATCTTCCTGCCTTAGAATTGCTACCTTAGGTAAGTGAGCACGAGCTTTTATAACGGTTGACCCAGGAATTAAATCGAGCCATCATAAAAACAACTGGTTGACCAGTACCTGCGTTTTACTTAATTAAGCCAATCAAGTTTATCAAATTGGATTAAATTAATATAAGAACATCAAACTTAAATTAAGTGCGATGTAACTGAGCCAAAACAGTTCATATTTGTCTTAATAACTATTTAACACAGAAACTCACATGATTAGTCAAAAAAGGAATTACTTATTTGAACCCATAACATAAATGTAGTGCAATACAATGGAACTATGAATGGACTTTGTTGTCTTCATTACTATTTTAGTGCTAAATCTAAGGTATTTCGACATACTTATAATGGAGTGATTACAATCACCAGTTTTTTGACAGAAAAAAAGAGATGAAGACCGGATTATATTAAAGCTATCATAAAGGAATTGAAATGAATTTCAACTTGATAAAATGCTAAATACATTTAATAAATGGTTCGAAAGGAGGTGTCGTGAATGGTTGACAAGATGGGTGATTGGCGGTCCATATAGCGCGTAGATATTACCCTTTACCTTTTACGTTCTAGAAAACGCTAAAAACCAAGTAAAAATTCTGCCACTTCCATAAATTTCAAAAATGTGTGTTTTTCAAAAATATTTGTTTCATGTTGAAATTCGAACATGAACTTAGTAGTGTGCAAAAAATGCGAAAGTTGGAGTTGGGCGCTGGTGTCCTGTATACAGGAAATTGAGATTTAAAGAGTTAAGGATATGCAACATTTACACGTCAAATTCTGTTAGGCCTCTCTGAATCTATCAAATTTAAATTTGGCTTTTTGGGTAAATCATTCCTAATTTTCATGGTAACCTTTAGGTAAGATGCTAGTTTATCTTGAGAAGGTGAAATTTTTGGTTTGTTAACTTATTCCCGGCGGTCTCAGACTCTTATTATTTTTACTGTGGCTAATGCCAGATGATTTTACTCGTCTAAGGGAGAGGTACTGCCGGGCAAGGGATAAGCAACTTCATCAGCAAGTATTTAGTAACTATAAATTAATTATTTCACGTCAATGATATTATGACACGGCATTTGCTTAAAATAAAAGGAAATCGACGGTTTACGTCATTTACATAATCAAAAGGTTTGGGAAACTGCCGGAGCTTAAGAATAGCTAAACTGACGTTTCGAGCGAAGGCCTTTCGTTGGAGTGAAGTTTCACTTTTCACATTTCACTCCGACGAAGCGCCTTTGCTCGAGAAAGTTTTAAACTGTCGGTTTTCTTCCGACAGTTTTCCAAACTTTGATTATCTACAAGCCGTTCAATACTACCGACGCAGCACTCTACTTTTCGATTTACGTCATGAATGGCCATCGGCAGTCTTAATTTGGAAAACTAAAAATGGACAAACTTCCACAGTATCATTGCAGTTAGTGAAACTGAGGTGGAGCGTAGAACCATTACCGTTGTTGAAAATATGCGCTTGTTTAGTTTTTAGTTATGGGAGGAATTTTGAAAAATACAATGCATGACAAGAAGCCGGAAAATATTTAATGATAATGATATTTAATGAATACTCGAAAATCTGTATAAAATATTGGGTCAAAATGGTTTTTGCATCGCTCAGTATGCCATGATGAGCAACAAACCGTGACACGATGCTTAGCAAAAATCTTTGAATCGTTTAGTTACCCGAATGTTAATGTGTTAAGCTTAAGATATTATGCAAAATTACACTATATATATAGCATCGAAATCATAAAGAAGTAATATGATTGTATAAGCTAGTGATATTTTATTATCATTAAATCAAATATTTCTAAAGTACTCCATACTCATAACACTTCATCACTATTGCTCGCAAAGTTTTGGTGTAATAGTTCGCGGAGTCTTCTCGTTTCTTACGGTGCCAGATACTACTAAATAACCCACTCTTAACATAGTTTAAAACGAGTTACAGAAATCTGTTATTGACCGGTTCACAAGGGGATAACTCATATCATCTCATGCAATGTTCTTTCACCAGTATATCAACTAGCTCATCCAATCTCGTTGCGGTCAAGAAAAAGAACTTTGCATTCAAACGGCACTAGATAAACTACAGTAATTTATATGTAAAGAAAAGAACAGAAAATATGGTTTTGTTTGTCAATCTTACCCTTGCGGGTTAAGTAATGTTTTGCGACGTTATCTAATGTGACCGAAAGAAATCCTCGTTTTGTTCATAACTATTCATAACTAGTTTATGTTTGCGTGGCAACATGAAGCAAATATTAGATGTGTGTCGGCGGGAGAGGACTATAACTGAAATCAATGATGAGCGTGCTTGGGACTAAATTTTTTCCGCAAAAAATGTCCATGACGAACATACTTGTCAGTCAGAATTCCAACTTTTAATACATAATAATGAAGGCATCCTTCAAAGTAAAAGAGAGGATTACCTTTCATGTAGTACGCTCGACAACCACATTTTGAAGTTACAAAGTTTTCCATACATTGGCCATAGCAAGCACTCTTAGTGTACGTTTTCACGTTGAATAGTTTCTTGTCCTCACACATGGACTCATATGGAGGTGGAAGGGATTTCACCTGCAAGAAAATTCAGTACTTAAAATATCTAATTTTTCATATAACTATAATTCGAAAATATAAAATTGAAAATAGCAAATGACGTCCATAAAACAGACATCAAGATGCGTCTAATTTGAAATTGAACACATCGAGAGTCCATCTTTCAAAAAGTAGTTCAAACACGTTGCCAAATAGATAGTCTTTTGAAATGGTAGGTTAATCCAGGTGATAATGTGAAAAGTGGCTAACCGACCTGAAGAAGGAAAACTAAAATAGAGAAAGAGGGATCGAAAAAATGTTTTCGTTGAGATTAGGTTTAAGTTGAGATATGAGTAACCTCTCTCGAATGAGTAGTTCGAGGTTAGAAGAAGAGCGACTGGAAGAAACTATGGAAAAGTCGTCAGGAGAAATAGCGTGTGAGGTTCTGTAAGAATGCGCCAGGATAGCAGAAAGTGAAGAGGTTGCCACTTTCTTCCCCGTCAAAGGCGAAACTCCCATGTGTTCTGAAATTCGTGTGTGTAAGTGGCGCCGGATTGGCCCAAATACAATGCTGAGCAGCATTGACACGTGTATTTATCAACGACACGCGATCTCAAAAGCCTGGGAATTCGGTCCTTGAAAGGAAAGAAGCTAGACAACCGTCGTCCAGATAGAAAGATAAAACGTAACGGGACTTCAGGAAAGGCTGAGGAACACAACTTCATAACCTGCGTTCTGATCTGTAAAGAGTGAGGTCCGGTAAAAGGTAAATTAAAATAAATCACATTCTTGCGAGAGAAATTAGCAACTCGTTCTGGCGGGCTAAATAAACGATCAAGAAAATCACGAATACAACGATCAAGAAAAGCTTCGGGGTAGCCATTGCTCAGTAAAAAACTTTTAAGTTTCATTACCTCAGAGTGGAAAAGTTGATACGAGCTACAAATTTTAAAATATCGATCTAGTAGGATATCTATGAGACCGCGTTTAAAAGATGACGGGATAAAGCTTTCAAAATTGGTGAATAATCCGGCAAAAGTGAGCTTAAGACAAACTGAAGTAGAAAAGCCATCGGAACGATTGATTAAAACGTCTAAAAAAGGAAGTGTAGAATTGGTTTCTACCTCA
>JBAHVQ010182548.1:0-16064 GCA_036872915.1 Nanipora kamurai | reverse complement strand
GAATAAAAGAATAAGAATAAAAGAATAAGAATAAAAGAATAAGAATAAAAGAATAAGAATAAAAGAATAAGAATAAAGGAATAAGAATAAAAGAATAAGAATAAAAGAATAAGAATATAAAAATAAAAGAATAAGAATAAAACAATAAGAATAAAAGAATAAAAATAAAAGAATAAGAATAAAAGAATAAGAATAGCAATAAAAGAAAAAGAAAAAAGATGAAAAGAACAAACGAAGAAAAGAACAAACAAAGAAAGGAACAAAATAACAAAAGAAAAGAAAAAAAGAAAAAGAAAAGAACAAAAGAAGAAAACTACAAAATAAGAAAACAACAAAAGAAGAAAAGTACAAAAGAAGAAAAGTGCAAAAGAAGAAAAGAAGAGAAGAAGAAAAGAAGAGAAGAAGAAAAGAGCAGAAGAAGAAATGAACTGAAGAAAAAATGAACAGAAGAAGAAAAGAACAGAAGAAGAAAAGAACAGAAGAAGAAAAGAACAGAAGAAGAAAAAAAGAAAAGAAGAAAAGAAGAAAAGAAGAAAAGAAGAAAAGACGAAAAGAACAGGAGAACAGGAGAACAGGAGTACAGGAGAACAGGAGAACATGAGAACAGGAGAACATGAGAACAGGAGAATAAAAAGAGAACAGGAGAACGATAGAACAAGAGCAAAAGAACAAGAGCAAAAGAACAAAAGCAGAAGAACAAGAGCAAAAGAACAAAAACAGAAGAACAAGAGCAAAAGAACGAGAACAAAAAAAAAAGAACAAGAAGAAGAATGAAAATAAAAAATGGCAGTTAAATTGACTGCAGTAATCTATTTGAAGCGAGAATGAAATACATGGAGACGTGATTGAGTTAAGACTTATCCCAGTCAAAACTCTGATGTAAAGAACAGAAAGTACACATGTAAGCGAACTGGTTAAACTAGGGTTTGGAGCTAGACATTATGGATTATCGACCATTGTTATTACCCAACAATTAACAAGTATTAGTTAGCCATATAGAGACAACATAAGTAAACTAGCCACCTTTTATAACCCTAATAGAAATGGCATGAAAATTATAATAGATGACTACTTAAATGGTGAAAAAAAGAAAGAATTGGACAACCTAATATGCACATTAAAGACAAAAGAATACTCTGTACTGGAAATTAATTTAAGGTTTCCTTATGGTTATAAGATATGTGGTATTGTATAATCCATGATAAAACGCGAAAAAACCTCCGAAGAAAACCTTGACGGACTGGTAAATGAAGTTAAATCCGCAGAAAATGAAGAGTCTGCGCAAGGTGATAATGAAAGGAAAAGGGAAGAGCTAATTAAATTATCAGAAGATAGTCAATCGGATGAAACTGTTGCATCCATTAAAAAGGCAAGTAGTAAGGTCATAAATCAATTATACAGCGAATAAGGCAGGAAAAGAATGCAAAAGGCCAATGAATTCTTAACTGATCAACTATTAAGTAAGTTTTCCCGTGTATTAGGTGGTTTTGATGCAATAGAAAACTTTGATAATCTCACAGATGAATTAAGAAAGCACCTTGGCCGGACATTTTGCCGAAAGACATTTGGCCGTAACGGACGTTTTGCCGACAGACAGTTTGACGAACAGTCAGTTTGTCGATGGACTTCTTGCCGAAAAGACATTTTGCCGAATGAACAATTTGCCGAAAATGGACGTATTTTCTTATTAAGCTTTTCTTACACCATCAAAGTTTTTTTTCATACCCCACAGAAGTTTTTTCTTACTCCACCGAGGTCTGATACGGAACATGCATGATTTTGAGTTTTTGACATATTTGCAGCCCAAGATTTTGGATATAAACAGTAAAACATGATTCATTCGTTGGGTAAAAGTTTATTATGTATATAATTCACAAAAAGCATGCTTATAGTATGTACGACAGTTCTACAAATTATGAGCTATAGCCCCCAAGTACGTTATGATAGTCGTAATTGTACGTATAACACGCATGATAATCGTAAGTGCCAATTTCAGTAACGATATCCTTCAATCTTTCATTTATCACCAGGTACTTCTTCTTTGGTGGCGGTTCAGGAATGCGGACTAGCACTTGCTCCAGGATCAGCTCGTTGCTGGCTTGTTCCTGGACTAGCTTCGCGGACAATCGACGGATCGTTGGGTGGGTGACTACAACACGAAGATCAAACGAATGATGCCATCCTTCGATGGAGTTGCTTGTTCGCGGAAGATCTTGCTCAACGCGATCGTGTACGTTCCATTGAGAGATGGCGAAAAAAGGACGGCGTCGACGACCACATTGAACCACTCCAATGCAAGTGGCCTCAAAATAGTGAAAGAAATGAGAAGAAGCTCATCTGTTTCATCATCAAGAGATCCGATTAATTCCTCGAATGCTGCCATTACACGATCTGGAGGCACGAACGAAAGGGCTTGAAAAGGCTTGATAATCAGTGCATTGCACGCACTGTCTCTGTACCATGCCTGCAATCCTAGCCTCTGCACGTGATGAAATAGGCATCCTTGGATTACAGCTTCGGGAAAATGATGTCGCAGCGACTTTATCGAGGCCATCTCGAAATCGATCATCACCGTGAGCGGAGAAGGATTGTCTCGACGATCTTTATGGAACGGGAAGATGCGATAGTAGGTACTTCGAGCTTTTCTTCTGGCGATGTAGTACATGACGGGAACAGTTCTGGAACCATTGGCAATCACGTGAAGAGTGTATAACTGGTACCCATTCGGCCCGTTATCGAAAGTTCCGTCGTAGAACCAATGTCTTTGCCGTGCAAGAACGTCCAGGTTCTTAACGGTTACGAAGACGTAGAGATCTAGGTTTTCATGTTGAAGAGCCAGAAACTGTTCTCCACGTGTAGTTTAGCACATGTCGTCAGGGACATCATCACCGTCTGGGGCTTATCGCTTTCTTCTGATCATCCTTGCCAAGGGGTTAGGTTTCTTTTTTTTGGAAGACTGCCCGCCGCGGCAAGCGGAAAAACTTGGGTGCAGTTCTTAATGATATTGCTGGTTGATTTTTCCGAGTTCTTTGCCCAACGTTGCATTGCTGACACTGCAGGTTGGATTGCCCCGCGAGGTGGATCGGGTGGATGCGTTTGCTCTGATGGTTGCTGTCATAACGTGTCCGCCAGAGTCGAGAGTCTGCTAGAGCATTCCCAGGCCGTTCGCATCTCCAGTAGCATGTTCCTCCCTTCGTCTTGTCCAAAAGATAAAGAAAACCTTGAAAAAGCAATTTGCAATTTCCCCGAGAACTAAGAATGTATTTCATGACTGTCGAATGAAATCTCCTTACTTCTCTGTATCTATACACGCTTGTTTGTTTACGAAATGAAGATTAAAACATGTTTCTAACATACGAGTCATCTGCTTCACAACCAAGCAATGAATAATGAATATAGTTATGCGCTACTAATGATGTCCTACATGATCGTTATTTTACATAATGGTCCTAAGCGAACCTTTACGATAAAAACTCGTTCCTAACATATGAGTCATTTGCTTCACAAACAAGACTAGCCCCTTTTAATCTCTTTTTAAGCATTCTGGAAGACTAAATTGTCGAGAATAATCGCAAAAGTTCTCTCCTTTATGTCCGCGGTTATTGATGTGATACAAGTAATTAAATCAGATTTGACACATCTAAAGACTGACGCGATCAAAATTACAAGTCAACAGGCAATTTACAAGAGTCGGATCAGATCACTAGAACTACCACAGTACTTTACTAATATTCTTTTTCCTTACCGTCCTGCATAATGGTTATTTTAGATAACGGTTACATTAAAATCGTCTATTGTGCAACGTTTAAACGGAAAAGAAAATACGTCCATTTTCGCCAAATTGTTCATTCGGCAAGAAGTCTTTTCGGCAAGAAGTCCATTCGACAAACTGACCCTTCGTCAAACTGTCCATCGGCAAAATGTCCGTTCAACAAAATGTCTTTCGGCGTTATGTCTTTCGGCAAAATGTCCACGAAACGTTTTCACTTCGTTCCGACAAGCTTCGGTTGATTGGGCGAGCCTAGTGACCTTCATAGCCGTGAACGGGGGTGCCGCAATTACGGTAATCTGGCAACGTTATTAAGACCAGAATGGCTTGTCAATTCCCATTTCAAAATGGTAATCTTGAGAGCGTGTCTAGAATCCTTTTTTTTCCGGCGAGGCTTGCACACCCTATTACTAAAATGAGCGACTTTAAGGCCTAGTGCTACGCGAATGTTGGTTTAACCATTTTTAACATAATGAAGGTCTGGTCTTACGAACATTGTCAGATTACCATAATGACGGTCCCCCATTCACTGCTATGAAGGTCACGAGGGTCGCCCAATCAACAGAGGCTTGTCGGATCGAAGTGAAAAGGTTTCTTTGCTATAATATCTTATAGTTGAGGTGAATGGTTTATATTATGGTAGCAAAACAATCTCCAGGTAATGGACTATCTATTGATGTATAATATACCTATGTTACAACTATTTGAATGGTAGGTTTGCGAAACTGTATTAGCGCCTGATGGAAGTGCTGTCGCCACGGTCGTGGAGGTTCAAGTTCTGTTTAATTTCTCTTCGAGGAGTCGTATGATTTCTATTGTTTAAGTCCAATTTCGTTCGTTGGGCTTACATTTCTGCGTGTTTTCGCTGTAGTAATCTTATTCGCTCACTTGTTTGAACATCCCGTGGTCGTCGCCATTATAATGTTTAAGACTCCAGCATTATAGTGCGAATGATATTTTATTGATTTTATTTTACATATATTTTACATGTTTATTATACTTCAGGTGTCCTTAGTGGAGGCATAACTGTAAGTGAACATGTTTATGATCATAAATGTAAACTCCAAACATGAACTAAAAATTTATTATTATAAAAATTTCTTATTAAATGGCATGTACTAGTAAAGTAATTACCAGTACCGCCATAAATTAAACATTTCTATTATTGCTGGTGTGATGTCTTTTTAAAACGGCGCTCGTACCGGTATTTACTACACTACTACCCAGTTAGAACTGATTCTACATGAACCTTGAGGTTCTTATCTGAACTTCGACGTTCGTTCCATGCACTGTTTCTCTTTTCTGCTTTCTCCATGATGAGAAAAGCAATAAATACAACGCAGACCACACTCAGAATTACAATGACTGAAACAAGAGATATATTCTCTGCTGAGCACATTTTTTTATGAACATCTGGTGCGCTTGTAGGTACAGTATTCGAACTGGAACTCCTAAATTGTTCAATGGGTCTCGGAGGAAGAAGAGGTGGCATACTGTCAATGTCAATAGGTGTGCAGTACGTAAGCTCCTCTGAAGAAGGCGTTGTCATAGGACGTCCCAGATATTCCGGTATATTGGAGAAACTTTAACTGCTATTCTATCCTGACGACTGTGAAGTCAAAGAAAATAATCGTATGATTTTAAACGCTACCAAACAAAGTCGATGCTGGTTTCAGGAAAGAGACTAGGAAAGCGTATGGATTCCCCTGACTTTTCAGCGTCTATTAACCTGACTGATCTTGAACAAGTGAATACTCACAAATTGCTGGGAGTTGTTATTGATTATAAACTTTTATTTCATGAACATGTAGATAAACTCTGCAGTAAACTTTCGCAAAGAATTGGACTGCTGCGGAAAATTCGGACATATCTACCAGTGGAGGAAAGAAAACTCTACTACAATTTAATAATTAAACCAGTGATGATGTATGGCAGCCTGGTATGGAGTTTATGTACCAAGGAAGATCTCCTACGAGTTTTTAAACTCCAGAAAAGGGCTGCCAGAGTTGTTCTTGGAGTTGACATGAAATCAAGGTCAGTAGCAAATTTTAGGAAGCTAAATGGGTTGCCATTTTACGATGAAATTAAAATTAACAAATGTGTTTTGATTCATAAGAGTCTATCTGGGAACACTCCATCTTACATTAATGACTTATTTGTAACCAACTATACTTTGCATAATAGATCAACAAGATACAGTTCTATAAATTTAGTTTGTCCTAGGTTTCAGCGTAGTTGTGAGGGAGGCAGAACGTTTACTGTATCAGGAATTAAGTTATGGAACAGTCTCCCTGCTGATATCAGAAAAATAGATAATATAAATAATTTTAAAGTAAAGTTAAGAACATTTTTTAGAGACGCATATAACGACATTGATAATTTCGAGGTTTTATTGTAAATCTAATCAAGAGTTTATTTATTTTATCTTAATTCAGAATTATATTTATTGTAAGTTAGTTAGGATTATTGAGTTGTTTGTTCATATGTATATATGTATGATAATGTAGAGGCCCACAGGTTTGTCAGCTTTGCTGTTAGTGTTAGCCTCTATAAATAAAGTTTCATCATCATCATCATCATAGTGTCTTTGTAACCGGGCACCCGGTTATGTAATAATGTAAAATAAAGTTAATAAAATATCATACGCACTGTGGCGCTGGAGTTCTAAACATTACAATGGCGACGACCACGGGATGTTCAAACAAGTGAGCGAATAAGATTACTACAGCGAAAACACGCAGAAAAGTAAGCCTAACGAACTAAATTAGACTTAAACAATAGAAACCAGACGACTCCTCGAAGAGAAATTAAACAGAACTTGAATCTGCGCTACTAATTAGCGCCCTTCCAGCATTCCCCAAATTCGACATACTGTAAGCCCTGAATCTGATGCTCTTGGAACTCGCTGGAAAAAGTACGTAACACGCTTTCGAAACCTTGTAGTTGCGCTAAATATAACGGATGAATGGAGACCGAAAGCTCTCTTACTGCACTACGCTGGCGAGGAAGTGAATGACATTTTCGGTACGCTTCCAGACACAAATGCAGCAGAAGATGAAAGGCCACCTGAGAAAGCGATCGACGCGCTTATGACGTGTTTTCAACCGAAGCAAAACACTGCCTACGTGGAATACCAGTTTCGCCTGGCGAAACAGGAGAGAGACGAGACACTGATGACATTCTACACCCGATTAAAGCACTTAGCGTAGACATGCGAATTCACGGATGCGGATAGAGAAATCAAGTGGCAAATTGTTCAACAATGCTCATCATCAAAAATTCGACGCAAAGCACTCAGCGAACCAAAATTAAGCCTACTACAGCTACTAGAATACGGCAAAGCCATGGAGCAAGCAGAGGCCGAAGCCGCGAACTTGGAAAAGCGAACAAAGAACCAGGTCAACAAACTATCGTATAGCGGAAACTCCCATTTCCGAAACAAACAGCACCTTGAGGAACACAACAAAGGACTTGACGCATCAGAGATCCGTACTCCTACTAAGTGTCAAAACTGTGGAGGTTCATACCCTCACCAGGGAGACAGGAAAACATGCACAGCCTATGGTAAAAAATGTAGAAAGTGCAGAAAATTAAACCACTTCAAAGCCGTATGTAGGAGCAGATCCACACCCAAAAAGCCAAACAACAAACGAAGGAGTAATTCGAGAAAGAAAAACAAGGACGTTCGAATGATTAGCGAAAGCAGCGGTAGTGATGATGAACACGGTCTTTTCAACATTCGTGTCCACAATGTAAAAGGCAACAAAACAAAACACCCGGTCTTCGAAGTTAAGGTGAGTGACACGTGGTTGAACGTTATGACAGATTCTGGTTCCAGCATTAATATCCTTGACGAGAGGGACTTTCAACAACAAGTTAAAGATCCGGCCAACACTCGAATCGACAAACGACCGAGTCTACCCATACAAGCCGGAGACCTGTCTACCAGTAATCGGGAAATTCAAGACAACTATCAAAACAGCGACTGTCACCGCCCCCCGTCAAACTGTCTACATAACACAAGGGACAGGAGGATCACTGCTACGTTTGGGCACATCCCGAGATCTCAACTTAATCCAGATTGCAAAATCCCTCAGAGGCGGCGACCAAAATGAAACAAATGACAAAGTGGAAAAATTATTGGACGAATATAAAGATTTATTCCGTGGTCTCGGTAAACTTAAAAGTTACTAAGTAAAGTTACACATCGATGAATACATACAGCCTGTCGCACAACCACGCCGACGAGTACCGTTCCATGTCAGAAAACAGCTCGAAGAACAATTCGACAAAGACGAGCGACCGAGAGTAATCGAACGCACTGAGAGTCCAACACCCTGGGTGTCACCCATCGTAGTCGCACTTAAGCCAAAGCAACCAATGAAGATTCGTTTTTGTGTCGATATGAGGCTAGCAAACCAAGCTATTCAACGTGAACGACGTTTTACACCGACCATAAAGGAAGTCATAGAAAATCTAAATGGTGCTAAATTCTTCAGTAAGTTGGACCTCAATCAAGGCTATAACCAACTCGAACTAGTGCCAGAGTCAAGGTATAGCACAACGTTTAGTACGCATCTTGGCTTTAAAGACGATTCACGAGACTGAACTTTGGTATATCCAGTGCCGCAGAAATCTTCCAGAATGCCATTCGTGAAACACTCAGCGGAATTCAAGGAGTTATCAACATCAGCGACGATATTCTAGTCTATGGGAAGTCCCAGAAATGTCACAACAAAGCTCTAACTGAAACCTTCCAACGCTTGAGAGAAAAAGGTCGTACTCTTCTTAGCAAAAAGTGCACTTACAACAAATCCAAGCTAGTGTTCTTCGGCTACATCTTCTCAGATAAAGGAATGTCAGCAGATCCGAAGAAGATCGACGAAATATTGAACTTGGCTGTACCAACTAACAAGTCAGGATTACGAAGCCTACTCGGCATGGCCAATCATTGCGCAAGATTTGCTCAAGGATACGCTATAATGACGCAGCCGTTAAGAGACTTGATTCAGGAAAGGCAGCCTGGCAGTGGACACCACGTCATGATCAATGCCTCAACCAACTTAAAGAAGCTCTCACCAGTGCGCCGGTAACCTACTTTGATCCTGACAAAGCGACGGAGATCGTCGTGGATGCCAGCCCTGTCGGTCTAGGTGGTATCTTGGCCCAGAAAGATCCCAACACTGGTAAGCAACACATCGTAGCCTACGCTAGCAGGTCACTGTCCGAGACTAAACGGCGATATAGTCAAACAGAACGAGAAGCTCTTGCCGTTGTTTGGGGGTGCGAGTATTTCCATCTATACATCTATGACAAACCGGTTACAGTATACACGGATCAAAAGCCACTTGTAAGTATGTATTCCAACCCGAAATTCAAACCACCCGCTAGTATAGAGCGATGGGCACTTCGATTACAGCCATATCAAGTCAATGTCATCCACCAGAAAGGAGAAAGCAATCCCGCAGATTACTTCTCTCGACATCCGGCAAAACGAACGATGACAACCACTCGACAAACAAAAGTGGCAGACAAATTTTTGAATTACATCATTGAAATGTCGACACCAAAGGCAATAAAGTTAGAAGAGATAAAAACCGCAACCAGCAGAGACCCCACACTGCCAGCCTTAGTCAATACAGTCCATACTGGCAAATGGTCAATCGTCAAGAAAGACAAACAAGTCAACCAGCACACCTATAAAGCACTCGAGAAAGTCAAGGACGAATTGACAATCAACACGTCGTCAAATGTTATCCTCCGAGGAACGAGAACTGTGATTCCACACCAACTACAACAGCGAGTAGTAAACCTTGCACACGAAGGACACCAAGGAATTTTTAAAACAAAACCCCGGTTACGCGACAAAGTCTGGTTCCCAGGTATCAATAAGCTGACAGAGAAAACCGTAAAGTCATGTCTCGCATGCTAAGTGTCAACTCCGATTACACAACGAGAGCCTCTGAAAATGTCTACACTCTAAAATTCCGCATTACAAGAAATCAATGTGGATTTCAAGGACTTGTCTTCGAAAGGTTATCACCTCGTAGTTACAGACGACTATTCACGATACCCTGTAGTAGATGTTGTCCGCAGCACCTCCGCTAAAGTAGTGATAACACGACTCGATAAGATGTATGCAGAGCTTGTATACCAGAGTTCGTAAGATCAGACAACGGACCATTTTTCAAAAATTTCGCCGAAACTCTTGGTTTCAAACACCAAAAGATAACACCCTTATGGCCCCGTTCAAATGGAGAAGTGGAACGTTTTATGCGAACAATCAAGAAAACAATACACACAGCCACAACCGAAGGCAAACCATGGAAAGAAGAGTTATGCAAACTATTGCAAAATTACAGGACTACGCCTCACAGCTCCACTGGCAAAGGGCCACAGCAACAAAGATGTTCTATCGAACCGTGCGCATCAAGCTTCCCGAACTACCAAGCGAAATATCTGACCAAGCTGGTATTAGAGAAAGAGACGAGAAGGCCAAGAGCAAAATGAAAGCCTACGGAGATAACAAAGTACACGTAAAGCATCAGAACATCTAAGTTGTTGACACATTCGTCGTAAAATGCGATCCTTTTAATGAAACGTCGTACACACCTTTCGACCCGAAACCATACGTCGTAACTGAACAGAAAGGAACCATGATTACAGCTGCACGAGATGATAAAGAAATCACAAGAAACTCCTCACTATTTGAACAAATAAAAGAAAACGATGGAGTCACGAGAGGACAAGACAAAACAAAGGATGAACATCCTGAATCTGAACCTTCTACACAACAAGGAACAAGAAGTCAAAGTCAAGCAGTTTTACCTCGACGTCACCCAGAACGGAGTTCAAGACGACCACCAGACTACCTTGCGGATTATGTTGTAAAGTGACATTCAAGTAAAGATATTTAACTTAAAACCTTTCGTTCATATTATTTTCTATGGAATGAACACATCCCACAAGGGGAGCGATGTAGTGTCCTAGTGACCGGACATCCGGTTATGTAATAATGTAAAATAAAGTTAATAAAATATCATTCACACTATACTGCTGGAGTCTTAAAGATTACATAGTTAACATCGCCCATATTTGAATAATGTGTTTTCTCACGAGACCTGACATGATGAATTAAATTGCAAGTGTTTGTCCTGTTCACTTAGGGCTCCAACGCTTCGAATGTACTAAAGGAACTTAGTGTTGTATGAGTTGTGAATTCCTATAACTCAGCGTTATATGTGTAGCGATATAGGAAAAGCTTATAGGTTGTATAGAGCAAAAAATAGGAAGCGCAACGAACGTTTCAAGCGAAGAGCCGAAGGCCTTTAATCAGAGTTAAACGTAAATTATTAAATTAGATGTTCCTTACACAAGCACTGATTGACTCGTGAATACGTTTACGTATGGGTGTTTACACTTCTAAGTTCGAAACTGAACGCGGATTTATACGTATAGTAGTTATATGAGAAGAAAATTTAATTAATTTAAATTCGACGTCTTTTAAAAAAATACACGTCATTGTATCCAACTGATAGCAAAAAAAAATTGAAAAAAAATCGCTTTTTTAAACATTGGTGATGGTATCAAAATGAAATATTATAGGATTTAAATTCGAAGATCAAACAAAATAACAATTATTCAAAATTGAAATAGTGGTAGAGCTTCCTTATTACGATATCCACAAGAGATTGTCCAGGCAGGAATCGTAAATTTACTATGAATAGAAATGCCCAGGAAATTGCCCGAAATATCGCCATATCGATTATCAGCCAAAGCCAACGAAGACCATAAAAATGCAAAACAAATGCTTGTCCAAATTGCTACTTTGTCTGTAACATATTTGAAGTGATTTCTCGTGTATTCCAGGTAATCTGACCGCAAGCAAAAGAGACTAGCAGCACAAAAATTTAATCACTTGTGACCTTTTGTGTTTTTTGCGATGCACCGTTTTCGTAAAAGAACTTGTTGGAAATGGATTTCTATTTGACAACTACGCCTAGTGCATATTCGTTCTTTTTAGATTTGGCCATAGACGAGAAAAATGCGTCGTTAACAAATGAAAACTTTGCACAGTACGTGAATTTAATGTATTGCTTTATTTTGTTAGCATGTTTTGAAGCCGCGTAGTCAGTTATTGATCTTGGCCATAGCACTTCATCTTTTATGGAAAAACAAAAGAAGTGAGGGAGCATCCACATCGCCAATTATACTCGGAAAATGTGTCAGACAGTTGCCTGCATTGAACAAAAAAATGCAAACAGATCTATACTGAAAAAGCCCACCAGCTAAAATAAAGTAATTCAACTGTTTTATTCAACACTTTTGGTCATAATAAATTTCTGAATACTTGGATTTAAATTTGTGGAGGATATGATTTGACTTTGAAATTAAACTTTAATTTATTCGGCCCCATGCAATTACGTATACGAGTGGTGGCAATATCAAGAAGTTCTCCTTGGTTGAGATCAGCGTGGACACATTTCATTCCCTAAGTATCAATAGGGTAAATTCTTAAGAGAGTATGACAAGAGAGTGCATTTAGCAGACTTCCCTGCAAAATTTCAAGTCATATAAAAGCAAAATTAGGTACAGTACATTTACTTTATTTTATTTTATTAAATTTAATTTTAAAAGCATAAAACTTTTTTTACTCTTTGAGATTAGTTAAGTATTGAAGTGTGCAATGAGGTCAGCACTGTAATCCAGACTCAGAGAATGGTAATTTCCGTTTCAAAAAAGAATTTATTTAAACACTAGGTGAGTGCATCATAGAGGTTGAGTAGCTTAAACATTCAAAACTCAAAATACACGAACAACCTTATTGGTTCGTACCTGATACCGGATTTATTTGCATTTTCTACTATGAATGACGGTAAACTACAATAACTCATCTCCACGAGATTATATAAATGTCAGAGTATGTGCTCGTGTATGTTATATACGAAGATTTGATGTTTCTAACGAGCATTTATGAACCACACCGAGTAAGTAGAGAAATAGTCTACTTGGCCACGGCTGGGAACCAAACCGCTACCTTTGTAGGTCTAGAACGATGCTCTGCTAACACAACAACAAGTCCAAGCGTGAGGTGATGGTATGTTAATGTTGGTTGGCATTTCGGAATGAATATCCACCAATGCCAATAGCCATTCATAAGCTTAGCACTTTGAAATTATATAAATGTGAGAGTATGTGCTCGTGTATGTTATATACTAATATCTGATATTCTAACGAACACGTACGAACCATACCGGGTAAGTAGAGAAAAGCTCTCGTTGCCCACAACTGGGAACCGAATCCGCAACCTTCGTATGTTCAGAATGATGCTCTACCAACGGAGCTGCAAGGCCGAGCGGTAAATCATGGTATATTTAATGTTAGTTGGCATTTCGGATTGAACTTCCACTGACGCAAGCTCGTACTCAGGGTCTTATCTCCCCTCTCGCAGCTAGAAGAACCTGGTCCAGACTGGTCACGTGTCTTCAATCAAATCTATTCAAGAAGGTAGGAGTACGAAGTTAACTGTTGGCCATATTCAAAGAATCAAAGAGAAATATCCAGTTTTTCTTTCTTGTCTTTAGCATACTATTTTAAATATTTTGAGCATGCAGCAATACGATTTTTAAACCAAAATGAAGAATTTGCCTAAAATGTCTGGTACTAGAGTTCATTGGTTTAGACGATCGGCCTTGAGGAAAGTCTCCTTGCCGACAAAACCAAATTTTCTTGACCTTGTTAGACATATATTTGGGAATATACATCGATCAATACACCAAAATGTCTATTGTCTTTGTCAGTTAATAACGAGGCATTGTCTACCAAGTAACATATATTCCGTCCAAGGGAGTTGGCAAAAATTTATTTTACGTCATGGCTTGTTAAAGGTCATTTCTTGATGAGTCGTGAATTGGTTTGATTCGAAATTAACGCAGCTTTTTAAACGTGTACTATCTACACTCTGGCCACATTAGGAAGTAACACACACAGTGTTGCCAATAATTCATTCCGTTCAAAAACCCTCCTCGAGAGCTGAGTGCAGCTCTTTAGTTCACTAAGAGTGATGAGCACAGTAAAGAATGCAAACTGCTCCATATGGAACAAGCCGAAATAGGACAATGACAGTCTATCTTGGTAATTTAAGACTGAGGGCGGTCAATAAAAACAAACTCAGCCTGTGTTTTGGATTGTAAGGTTTCTTTTGAATCATTGAAAAATAGCTACAGAATTCGTTATTTAAGTGAACCCAACGTTTCGACCACTATTCTTGTGGTTCTAATGAATTCTTTGCTACTGAAATGATTCAATCACTATGAGCCATGAAATTTAAAGGCTAACTTTATTTCGCTGCATCTGTTAGTATTGCACGGCTAACAGAGGAAGTTCTAGCTTTATGGCAGAACTTTGGCTTTATTGAATTACCTTACTGAATGTCGGTTAGAATGTTTATGGGAATTTTCGGATCACACCTGTTGCCAACAGCTTTACAAAGTAAGAAATAGAAAAAAACCGAATTAGTTATGCTTATGTGGAATTTTTACCTATTCAGAGTGTCTTTCCTATCATCTTTAAAAGTGTTTATATCTTAAGTGACTGATTTGACGAGAGTTCAGCTTGACATTTTGTAATTTAATGATCTTCATTGAAATCCTGGTGTTTAATAAGATGATTAGCTTCGACAAACGTTCCATTAAGCATCGCACAATTTATTTATCGAACAGGAATTCGTTCAAAGGCGAACTACTTTGTAGTACTCGACAAATAATTGATTGTTTTCTTCTTCCCAGATTTACAAAAGCACGTGATCAACTTGGACTAGGGCTTTTTCGAAGCCGGAGGGGGATAAGACCCTGGGTACGAGGTTGACACCGATGCAGAAATCTATTCATAAACTACGTATTTTGAAATTATATACTTGGACTTGTAGTTAAGTTGGTAGAGCAGCCGTGATCAAGTCAAGTTTTCTCTACTTACCCGGTATGGTTCATACATGCTCTTGAGAAACAAATCTTCGTGCATATCCACGAGGTTGAACTATATATATATATATATATATATTGTTTATATTATATATTGCTTATATGGGTGATTTACTTCTATTCGCATAATGAATACTTTTCTGGAAAATTCCTTCGCCTCTAAATAGACCTTTGGTGGGTAACTGAAGAATGTAAATTTTTGGATGAACGTCCTACTTCAAGTCATGGTTACTCTAACGAACTCGCTGTACTTCGTTATACTAGAATGCATTTAAGGGTGGTGTTCTCTCTTTTATGGAGTCGCAAACCCTTTTTTTCTTTTTTCTTAAATCATCTATTAAACAACTTCAGAATTTGAGGAATGTTTATATCTACTTCGTTGATAATCGACACATGTTGGATTAGACAGCAATTTCGAACACACAGAGTAATAGATCGCTATCTTTAAAGCGTCTATTCGCTAACCTATTTATGATTTATACAGACCACCCTACATATGAAGTCAACTCCATCCATCTGAGGTTGGTTGCAGATAGGATTGACAGCTTATCCGCCCAGTAAGTGCAAGCGAGATAACAGCGTGATTCAAGCACTCAGTAACCGAACTTACATAATATTCACTGAATAGATCGATGTCAACTAGATTGTCGTATTCGGTAGATAAACTTTAAGTTTGATTGTTCAATTAATGGTTTGCGACCAATCCTTTGAAATTCAGAAGACGATGATATTGCGGCCATTTTGGAAGAAATCACATGTTAAAGACAACACCTGTCAATGACATTCTTTGAATTTGTTAACTCCTTCCCCGTCATGGCGGACTTTTATTAGTTTCCTCTGGGTAACGCCAGACGATTTTACTCGTCAAAGGGAGAAATGTGGCAGTGAAGGAGTTAAAGTTCTTCCAGCATCGTCGCCATGACTTCAGTTACAAACCAAGAATGTACGAATGATGCTGTTTAGTACTTAGATTTATACTCGGGAGAAGCTATCTGGGCTTTGAACAACTCACCCCGGTGGACAACCTCAATGTTTCAACATTGAACAGGTCGAATAATTGATGGAAATTCTTCTGTTTATTAGTATTTCTCCTCCAACAGGGGAATAATTGCAAGTGGTCTATTGGATAAAAATTAAATATACAAATAACAAAGACTTATTAACCGAGCGCCAGGTCTGTACGGGAAAGTACTTGCCTGAGATTTTACGTACAGACCGAGCGACGAAGGAGCGAGGTCAGTGCGAAAAAACCGAAGGCAAATACTTTCCCGTGCAGACCGAGCAACCGAGGTTAATAAGGAATTTATTATATGGCT
>JBAHVQ010182517.1:0-16080 GCA_036872915.1 Nanipora kamurai | reverse complement strand
GTGATACAGAACTGATTAATAAAACATCAGTATCTGTAAATGTGATACAGAACTGATGTTTATTTAATCAGTTCTGTGTCGGGGTACACAGACATTGATTAAACCTTAATTTCTTTTGAATTTTCCTCATGAATTGTTGATAAGTTTTAGAAAATGATAAAGAATATCGCTTGGAGCTTATTCGTATCTTACATCGTGCTCGAAGTGTTCAGATTTACTACATATGCAAATGAGATAACCTTTCAAGTCAAAACATAAACAGGACATGGTGACTTAGGGCATATTTACATGAGCTGGGATCGAAATCTCGATCCAATCGAAATACTCGATCTGCTATAGAAATCAGGTCGATTTCCTTTGTTTTCAAAAGTCAAGTCAATCCTGCATCTCCATACGATTGACTTTTCGATCCGTTTCAATTAAGTCAATCCGCTTCATGTAAACAATCAAGGGACATTTAACTGGATTGGATCGAAACTAATTGATATTTCAAGTCGATTCAGATATTGTCTGATTCAGATTTTCGAACCGGCCTTATGCAAACAGTCTCTTATTTAAAAATCACGAGTATTTCTCGGAGATTATGCAATCAGATCTCTGAAAAGTTACACGTGAATGGATATCATGCAACTAAACAACTGACCAATAAAGCGTTTCAGTGGTGGATCTAGCATTTTGAAAGAGGGGTGCAACAGCACATGAAATACAATTTACGAGTCTTTCTGCAGTAAATTTAGTGCTTTGAAAAAGAGCGTTTTCCCACGTTTTTATATCAGTGCGTGAAGCAGTGTACAAATCAACTCTTACCACCGTAGTTAAATTTGTTGTTATTGGCAATGTCATTCAGTGCATGTCGTCTCTATATGTGCAGGGCTATGTATGTTGCCCGAACAAGTTGCAGAAATTATGAGATAATTCATTGAGGTAATAAATACTAACGACGAATCGTCATGATGTTTCGTATAATCGAATTGTCCGCAGTCGTTGTTAGTCCCGTCAGCTGTACGCTGGAAGTCTAGTCATTGGTATTGATGGTTTGCAATCAATCCCTTGAGATTCAAAAGACAACGATACTGTAGCCACGTACAATGAAAATTAACGAGACTCGTTAGTTAAAGTTCCACCAACATGGCTGCCACGACGTCACGTGCAAACCATCAATACCGGAAATTGTAGGCCATTTATTCATGTCTAGCGAAATAATCAAGTTCCCTCTCTCGCATTTCTACACGCTTTTTTGGCCGACTAAAATGCGCAGAAAATTGTGTGTACGTCATTGCAAAATCTAATGGTAGAACTCTGGAGTAAACAAGTTATGCAACTATATTGTGGCTCGACGTTTTTGATTAAATAAATTACTGTAAAATATGCAAGAGGCGTTGCCTGGATACGAAATGCACCACACCTAGATCCGCCACTGCACTGCCATAATTCGGTGTTATTTGTCAGGTCGCTTATCTTTTAAAAACGATATATTGGGTTTTCTGCCACACTCAAGCAACGTAGGGGTAGTAAGCGATGTATGGGGACAGGGAGGGGTTACACCAGCACGAAGAATATTTCCCCGAATATTTCCATCTATAATCCCTGTCATAAGAGTTAGAACCATCCGTTTATAGTACAATGCAGTATATTGAGTTGGCGCAGATATTAATAAAGGGAATCGAAATATATTTAGCTAATGAACAGCGACGCGACCTTTTCCGCCGTATTTCCCTAGTCCATGAGTCAAGCAACACTTCGGTACTAAATCCAGGGGTTGCTATGGTAACCAAGGAATGTTCTGGAAAAGAAAGGCTCCATTACACGTGGGGGCTTAGGAAGTAGAGACCACCCAGTTCAACGTATAATGCTTAATAAATACTGAAATCTTCCAGTTGACAAGGTTATCATGTATCAACATAAAGTAGATACATCGAGCGTTACAAAAAGACAACTTTTGCCAACTTAACATTTTTTTGTTTTTGTTACTTAACTGGTGCTCACTCCTGGTATTTGGTTTATTTTTTCTCACCCAGCAATTCGGGTTACGGGTAAATATACTTTATATATGTCAATGCTCACGTTCAATGTGATGCTGCACCTTGTTTTATTTGTTTTTCTTTAAAACTTTTTTTCGCAGTTCTGACGCCTCGCATAGCAGCGCCCGAACAGGGAAACTTGGGCTTTTGCGGTTATTTCCACATTTGATGCTTCATTATTATCACTATGACTATCGTAATCATATTATCATTATCATAATCATGATTATTATCTATTATTATTATCATTATTACCATTATTATAATTATCATAATTATTATCATCATTACTATTAGTTGTATAATAATCATAATTATTATCATGCTGACCGTCAGATTTTTAAAGACCCTTGATACATCTTATTGTTCAAACTGTCATAAGCCAGGCACTCAGAAAAACTCGGAGCTCCAGACTGAGCTCAAATCCGTAACTTTCTGAATACTGGCCTGGCGCTCAGATTCAGTATATACATGTAAACCCGACAAGAATTTGTCGGTAATGACTTCCTGGACTGCAAGTTGTCAGATTTCGGTAAATCTTGGTAAATTTTGAGTCAGTGGCTATCGTTTGTTTATATGACTTCGAAAAATTGCAGCTTCACACTGTTAAAGACTTTTGATATAAGCGGCTGTTCAAATTGTCAGACTTTTTCTGAAATTGTCAAGATTCGGACTTTTAACAGAATAACCTTGAGCAGTAGAAGCGTCACAAAAACGACTCAATAAGGAAGGCTTGTTTGTTCATGTGCTGGAATATATAGTAGTAGCATAAGTCTAAAGTTCGTAAGAATTATTGTTCAGAGTAATTTAGATATTATTACCACAATATTCGAAAGAGAAAAGGACAAAGAATCCTATACGTATGTAGCTAAGCAAAGGTTTACGTAACACTACTGACCTCCGTGCCGCTCCATTTTTATTTGCGATTGATATACACCATGTGACACGCCGAAACGTAGAGCGTAATCTTGTGCTTTTGTTGTCTTCGAATTTCCTGATCGATTTTCCAGTCCCTCCAGCGCCGTTTTACATGCACGCCATAAATGTTCATCACCATGTTTTGGGTCTACGGTGTAATAATGCTCCTTGTATCCATCTGATTTAAGCCAGTCTACAACTGACTTGTGAAAGACAGTCACACAGTCATCATAGACAAACAAAAGGGCAGAGATACTTTCGTTTACCTTACGGATCACCTCTCTTATTTCATAGATAGGTAATGGAGAAATTGCAGAAAAATCAAGAACTTCGCCTATAAAACTTAGAGGAAGGGGACCTTGGGCCGCCGCGACAACTTCCAAGATACGACGTAAGTCGATATTTAGTATCACCTGTTCAAGTTCATCCTTCAGGCGGTTAAAATACGCCTTATATACAGTATCGAGGCTTTCCGGAACATGTAGATCGAGTGCTACAGATCCTGCCCAAAAGCGTTGGTCTTTCTTAAGCTCCAAAACTGATAGCTCAATATGATAAGCGAAAAGAAATGACCCATTGCACCTTTTTACCAACACTTCGAGGACGCTTTCATCATGAATCACGCCATTTCGACGCAGAAAACTTCCGATGTAGCATTTTAGGTCTTCCATATTATCGTTATTGCCAGGTTGGATTTCAACTGCATTTAAATGATGTAAGGTCTTCTGTACTGGCAATTCCGGTCGGCTCGTGATGAAAACCTTGATCCATTTCGGAAGCTTTGGAAATTCTTTCGATATTACATCTAACAGCTCACTTTTGCCTTCACGCTCGCTCTCATCTAAAGCATCAATCACGATCATAATGGGGTTTCGTTCTCCTAGAGATTGCAGTGGGTCGTTCAGGAGCACACGAAAAGCATCTCGAACGGTGTCTCTGGAGTGTGGTCGTTGCATTTGCTCAATAAGTTTTTCCTTGAATCCAGGTATATTTTCACATAATTGGCTTGCTAGAGACTGTAGTATCGTGAGGGGATTGCTGTAATCGGAAACGTTGAATTTACAGAAGTGACAGCCGGCCAATTGACGCTTTCTACCATATACTTCGCAAACTTTTGCAGCAAAAACACTTTTTCCCACTCCTGGGCCAGCGGTTAGTACCATTACTCGCGATTTTAATTAGTAAACCACTCTTCAACTCGATCAAAAAGCCATTGCCTAGTTTCCGGATCGAATAATTCAACGAGATATTCGATATTTCCTTTAAAATTGCATTTTGCCAAATTAAGTAGTTTGTTCCCTTTGTGTAAGGGCGATGCATCTCTTCGAATTTCCCTGCTACCCTGTGATGGTGGATCTGGGTCGGAAATACTAGTTAGTCTTGCTCTCTTGCTGTTTGGACGACATGGTGATAATAAGGTTTCTTCATCATTCCCTAGATTAGCCTGGTGGTCAGGGGAACGTTTTAGTGCAGTGCTGATTTTCTTGGAATCGGTTTCCCGTAAATCTCCATCATTCTTAATGGCTGATTTGGTACTTTGAATTTCATCAGCAAAACAGGTTTCTTGGTTTACACAAATATTCGTCTCAACTGATTTGTCGTTTAACTCGTTTTCCGCGCCACTATTGTCTAAAAGAAGTAAAAACAGAAGTCTGTGTCAATTAGTTTTGGATTATAAAGGTGAAACAACGAAAGACCAATTCTGTTTGAACTCTGAACAGCAATTACTTAGCAAAGCAGGGTTCACGGAGCTTTCGAGATCCATTTACATGCATTCATTCGTGTAAACGGAAGTATGCAACTGGTTGCAACCCACGACCCCAATCAATACCGAAGAAATTTCTGGTTGTGTTCCAACCTAGTACCCAGGGACTTATCTCCTCTCCTGCTTCTCTCACGCTGCGAAAAGACCCTGGTTTCGGCTGGTCACGTGGCTTCCAAAATCTGGGAGCCCAAAAAACCACATGTTATGAGAGGGGTCACACAGTTCTGAGAGAATATGGATCGTGAGTCTAACGAGAACGAAACTCTAAAAAGTGTACATGTCTTTGAAAACCGGTTCCTCCAGTTTGTGTCGTCTGTGTGGATCAATTGCGGACCCTAAACATTCAAGGAATATCTATCGTAAGTCGAACTTAAGCATCCTTCGGTTAGCGCAAGGAATATGAAGTCCGCATGCAAACCTTCTGGAAAAAGGAGAATTATTGCCACATTTAGTATGAATGCCTTTTTCCCTTGCCCTAGAAACTTATGCTATCTTTTAAAAAAGTATGTGGTTGCCGTTAATTTTCTGTTACACCAGTAATCAGTTCTAAGAGGTAGGTTTATGTTTGACTTGCTTAAAAAGAACAACAGAGGACGTTCGTCAAGCTCGGTTACTCAGAAAAACGATTTCTGAGCCCTAGATGGGAATCGAACCCACAACCTTCTGATGACCGGTGAGACGCTCTAGCCATTGAGCCACTACGACTCAGATGGCGAGCTAGGCTGCAGGATTATCATATGTACTGCCTAAGCGGAAGTCACGATATGGTAATAAAGTTGGAGCTACAGGTACAGTATAAGGTAACTATATAAGCTTATTTTCACCTCCCTAGTAGCTAGAAAATTGATTTCAAACATCATTAAAGGGATACCGTAAAATTCCGAGTACAAGCCCTAGGCTTGTATCATCACTTCTGGGGGGCTTATTTTCGGGGAGGGCTTATTTTCGGGTAAGGCTTATCTTCGGAGAGGGCTTATAATTGGAGGGAAGTTAGCATCTGAAACTCTTCAAAGTGCAAACAAGAATATTGGTCGTTGATAACCCAACAAAAGACAATAAAAGCGGTAACAAGCTTTATTGCTATTTGAATACTAAAATATAACAAATGGCGTCGAAAGCAAGGTCTATAAAGGCTAATCCCGAATATAGAACCATATGGGCTTATATTCGAGGGGAGCTTATTATCAGAAGGATGTTTGCTTCTGAGATTTGTTACTAGCTTTCACAGGGTATTTTTTCCAGCGAGAGGGGAGTATTAGAGAAAAGATCCTGGGAACGACGTTGGGGAACTGTGAATTGGAAGGCCAACCACCCACAATTTTATTCATTGAAATTTTAAACGAAGCTACATAATTGCAATACAATAACATAAGTAATAACATGAAATATCAAAGGTAAATAGGTGCAGTAATTAACCTATCAACTCTCTAGCCAGGTTTTTGCAATTTTAGTTGATGACTAATCTTAATAATATTTCACATTTCAATGCGAGGCAGAAAAAAAACCGGGTTTAATTGCCCAGGACAATGACGTGTCCACTGGGGGTGTAGAGGGCATATGCCACCCTAAATAAATCTTCTGCCCCCACATATGCCCCTCAACTGAAAACTTGCACAACAGAGAATTAAAAAAAATAGCATTAGAGAATTGAATTCGCTGAAGCTTGTAATTCCACGTCTTTTTCACCAATTTTAATACAGTAATTAAAATAGGGTGGCTTGATTTACCCCAAATACAACTGTCCCCACGAAGTTCCCACAAGTGTTTTCTAAGAAAGCTGCTGATGATGTGTATGGCTGGCAGTGGCATCCTCCCCTTCAGTCCCCCCTGAATTAAAACCCTGGACATGCCACTGGGCCAGGACAAGTAAGCTTTGTTTTTGGGAGAGTTAAAACAGACATTTGGTAACCCAAGCAAGCAAGGAAGGTTAATGATTTGATGCAACATTTGGGTTCTAATATTTTGTGAAGTGTACACCAGTGGAATGTTGACATACAGATTCATTCAGCATAACTAAATGTATCTCTATCCCAAGAACCAAAACTGGCAATAAAGTCCAATCAAAATGCACAAAAATTTTCCTGAGTTTATTGAAGGAAACCCTCTTCCTTAAAAATATATTTTCTAAGGAAGGGGGTAAATTTTTAAGGAAGAGGGTGTCTCACTAAAAGGGTTACTGATTTAATTATTTTTTAGGCCATTACAATTCAGCAGTTGAATCATAAACTAATGTCTCATGCCTCAGCTACAGTGTATGGCTATGACTGCCCTACAATGTGACTCCCAGTAGTTGTACTGCAACCATAGGTGTCACTACAAACAAAAAAACTTGCACAGACCACTCAGGCAGAGATGCATTTGGGTTCCCTTTTCTTGCATTAAGTGAGGAAGCTTACACTATATTTGGGTTCTGAAATGATAAGACATGGTTGTGTGGTAATATCCGCAATATTTACACATGTAGCACTCCAGCATTTAGTCCACTGTGGCCTGTTAATTATATGTACATAATATAGACAACAACCATACTTAAACTATTCTGCAATCTGATTGGTTCTGCTACTACCAGCTCAATTATCACTAGTGATGAAAAACAAAATGGCAGATGGTGTTCTTAAATTGAATGAGCAAAAAAACAGGAATTTTCGTTCAAATTGTTGTTCAGTATTTATATGGTGGTTTTCTAAATAATAAAACAATTATACCATTTGCTGTTTTTGTATCTGATTTCAGAACCAACTTGGTGCTATTTGGTTCATTGGCTATGAGCTCATATACAGCTTGAGCTCATGGTGCAATTGTTCAATATATAAGCACCTGCATTGCTACACAGTTTTGAATCTTTTATAAAAAGTGCCCAGACCCTGCCTGGTCTAGTTGGAAGAGTGATCAGGCCTACCTTAGTCCCACCCATTCTTACATCATACTTTTGGCTATGACTGCAACTGTAGACTAAGAGCTTGTAAAACTGGTAGGCAACACTGCCAACAGATGGTCAACACAAACAGATACTTAGAAGTACATACAGTAACAGGGACTGCAGAGCAAAGACCATTCCGATTACAACGAAAAACATTTCAGGTTATATAAGTTATCTTTTTAATTCCGATATTCCGACTGCACATCTCAAAAAATTGAGAGGATTCAGTTGAGGATGGAGAACATAAAATGCTCTAAGGGAGCCTGTGGGGCATGCTTTTGAAAATCTAAGGTCTTTGAAACGGCATTTCCAGCATTCCGAGAATACTTTGATCTCTACATATATATATATATATAATTGGGATTACATTTCCAGTTACAACCCTGGCTCCCGACGATTTTGGTCATATTTGTTAATTTGACTTTGGAAATTTTGGTCTTCCCCGCATCCGTGCATCATTCTATCAGGCAGTCTTTCACTGCGGGACAATGCCGACAACCGACTACACAGCATATTGTAAGCGCGCATCGTGACATCGTAACGAAATCATCGTGGAAAAGTACTCACCGGCCTCATATTCATACGGTTTGAGTAGATTTACGGCATCATCTCTGCCCATTTCCGACAAGTAACCAATTAACAACGAGACAGTCTTCTCATTTGCATTGCTTGTCCACCAATCAGTTAGTAAGTCAATCGTAGGATTTTCTTTATGCTCTAAGTTTCGAATTTGTGCAGGTTTATATCTAAGCCTTCCAGCCAGTGACCGCCAGTCTTTCGTAAGCAATTTAGGGTTGAGTAACATCGACAGTTCTTCGAGTATGTGCCAACCTAAGGAAGACACGAGACTCCTCTTCCTTTCGTTGTTGAAAGACGCCATGTTGCTCATTTACTAGTTTAAGGTGGCAACGTGCAGTTTAGTAAAAAGTGGCAGCGAATTTCATCCAAAATTATATTAGAGAAAATTGTTCTCTGAGAAGAAACAAATACTAGGCAAAAGATGGAAAAACACTTTCGGCAACAAATGCTGTCACTTCGAATATTTTGTTTTCTTTTCTCTTTAAAATATTTATTTATACACGAACAATCAAAAAGTAAATTTAAAACAAAAATATGTGCTGCCAAATATTTTTTAAAACACAATTTCATAAAAATAGGCGTACATAATATCCACATTGCATTCTGAAATTGCGATTTCAAACGACTTTCATTACCTTTACCCGTCAAAGACATTTTACGTCACTCGATTTGGAATAGTCCATTACTTAAAAAAATGTTAACATCCCCGTTCACATTACTTACCAGATCGGACGGTCACGTGCTAGCTGAAGACCGAGGGAGCCTGAGGACTCAAGTTAAGATCCGAGCAGGAGATATCTTAAACTGACCATTGGCCCCTCTTGGAGTAGCTTGCACAAATCTCACAAACTTTTAAATTCAATTTCGTTCAGTTTTTATTAATGATTTACCTCGTAGTCGCAATATATTTCACATGTTCTTAATTCAAAATGTGATAAAACCGAATATGTGCTACTTACCATAAATCGCTGGCACCATTTTGTAGACCATTTATCAGAGATTACAATAATAAAAATTTCAAAATTATAAATTAAATTCAGAAGGACCTTAAGCTCTTAAAGTCAATACACTTATTTTTTCTTTCGGTCAATATAACAGTTGACTAATGCATTTTCCTTAAAATTAGATTTCATAACTGTCTTCCTTGATTAATTAGCTTTAGATTAGTGTATGATATGTTGTTATAAAATTAATGGAAGCGCGATGCAAGCTCTTTTACAAAGCAATAGGATCTAACCCGATTACTATGTACCTTAAGCAAACCGACATATTTCTGTCATATTCTGACCATGCTGAATTTGTAGCTTATGACATGTAAAACTAACACTAAAGGATAATACTTCACGAAAGTTTCCTGCTGCGCAACGAACTGTCACCAAAAGATGTGGCAGAACTTTTCCATGGTTTTTTGCGTTTTCTACACCGTTAAAACGTTAATATGGTAAGTGATGCCTTAGTCTGTCTATGATGATAATCTTCATTAAGGGTACCAAGATCACTTTCGTGTTTTTCAGTGGGGTCCTGCATTAATTTTAAACAAATTACATTAAAACATATTTATGAAGCTGTATACATTTGGTAGCCAACAATGCAACACAATAATACAACACAGAAAACATAGTGCGCTACTACAAAGAATAGACGAATAACAGTAAACACTGTTCAATTGATTATAGGAATTTCAGTAAGTGGGAAATGCGACAAGTAACCGAAGTCCAATCGAATCAAGTTAACTCTGTAAAACGAGTTAACTCGTGGAAATATAAGAAAAATACTTATGGATTAAACAACATATATGCGAATTGAACGTCATAACAAGAAAAAGTAGATAAAGGCAATTAATTATATAAAAGGTTAAGAATTAGAAAGTCTATCTCTGTTTTCTTTGTTGTTGACTTGAATAATAAGAAATATTTGGCGGTCTCGAAACTTGCTCATGTAGAAAATTCGTTATAAAAAAAGTTAGTTCGCTTAGTTGACCGTAAATCTATTATTTTCTTTTATGAGTAACGTAAACAAATTTTGAATGTGGTTCTTGACTTTAACCAAACCTATTATTTCGATTTAGCGGCAAAATAAATATATATTATGCTTCTGGTAAATTGCTCAATTTAATAAATACGCTGGGCATGAAAGACTCCAAAATCGCCGGGGCTTAAGTAACTTTCTGAGTTTTGACATCGTAAACATGAAATTCCACAACAACGTAGAACGTGTCATTCTTACGAATTGCATATTCCTTGTTTTTCTATTTTTATATTTTTGGCGTGAAAATAACGCCTCAAAATTGAAGCAAAAAAAATTTAATATTATGGGAAAAATTAATTTCTGAAATTTCTGATTTCGGAAAGAGCATGGAACAAGGTCCTGAGAACTAAAAAAAATTCTTAAATGTGTTCATCCAACTAAAAGATATAACGTTTCAACGAAGAGATAACCCGCCCTATTTTGCTATCTTTAGTAACAAAATGATCCTTTATTCGAACTTTGAAACGCCATATCCCTTAATTGGTTGCAAGTATTCGAGAATTTTTCTCAGTTCTGAGATCCTCTTGTTCTTTCAGAAATTCTCATCACATTTTCCAGAATAATAACTAAATTTTTGGCGCCAAATTTGAGATGCCATTTTGCAGTTAAAAATCTAAAAATATAAAAAACAAAAATGAAATAAAGTCGAAATATTATCACCATACTTTCGTCTTGTTCTTAAGCTCATATCTTGAGTTGTTTACAAGATGTTTATTTCTGGATTATGTTTTGCTTTATATTTTTTCAAATTGTCGGCTGCTAATGGATTATGCATAAACATGTAAATTTTCATTATTTGGACTGGGGTCTTCCCAAACAAGATCCATTTGCTGTTTTCTGACTTGTACACATCACCTCAACCTGTACGGCCGATCGCCCTACAGTAGTCATATGAGTAAGCAGCAAAGGGTATTTTATTGGACAGAACAATTATTGTTTTGAATGTGACTGAACATGACCATGTATATATCTTAATTTGAAATGAATTCAGCAGACTATGGTTAGTCCCGGAAAAAACTAACATCTGAAAAGATTTGAAGTTCAAGTACGGCATAGAATCTGGAAGGATCGGAGTCGAGATCAGGAATATTAATAAATGAATAAGAAGAATAAGAAGTAGGGTTGGAGGCAGCGTTGGAAACCAACTTTAAATTAATTTGAATAACTCTGCAAGCTCCTGAAATACGAACCAGTGGCGTAGCGACGGGTGGGGAATTGTCCGAGAGGGCAGAAATGAGAGGGCGTCAAATTGTGCTGTCGTGAAAAAACTGCATAAATATAAAAATAGAGAGAGTGAATAGTTCATTACAATTTTAACTCTTGAAATATACGCCACTTTGGAAAAGAGGGGCGAGTTATTATTTTTTTTTTGGGGGGGGACAAAAAACGTGAACTTTGCTACCATTTACTGTTTAATCTAATTCATCTCAAAAAAAATGGCAACTACCACTTTTTTCATAAAAACCTTCCTTTTGGGATGAGTAATTAAAAAGACAGTTTTGAAAAATATCTGCATATTTTTCTTATAAAAGTAAAAAAAAAACATTCTTTTTTTAATTTTTGGAAAAGAAATCTACAGAATTTTTTTTAAATTGTGCTATCAATTACCCATTCCAGAACAAAAGTTTTAATGAAATAAAAAATGGGGGTCACGAAAGCTTATTTCGAAATAAATTAGCTGGACTAAATGGTAACTGGAAGCCATTTTGGAACGTCACTGTTGCCAGAGCAACGACCTGGACTCCTTATTTGTCGTATTTTTGGATGCCAAGAATGTGTTTCTATTTATTAGATTTAGTTCTATTCTTCTTCTAAAGTGTTTATGCACATGTTTTTAGGTCTCAAATTTGCATTCATCCTAAATCGGGAAACTGTATCGGGTGAAAATCCCCTAAGCCCCCATAACAGCTCTCACCTTCGGCTTTCGTTTCATCTTTCCGGCCTGCAAAAACGTTGACTCTGGGTGCGCCACTGATCGTCATAAATATGCCGGCATAGTTTTTAATATTTTTCAAGCTGGCAATGCAGGGGTGTCACAAGTTAATTTTTCCCCTGGGAAACGTTAAAGCTCACTACGCCACTGCTATGAACTTGCTAAAATGATATTTCATGCACTCGACAACTTTACCAGATGCATAAAAAGTCAATTCGTTAAATTTTAAAATAAAAACATTCTGACGAATATCATGAAATCTCATGCCATGCCTAGTTTGTACCATAGCAGGTGAGATACCGCTGGTCGTTTTAGGGCAGCCCATTTTAAATCCAATAATACTGATACCGTGACTTCTTCTTGCTAAAGCTTTTCCGTAGATAGATTTGGCTTCAGTCGTGTAAATGTAGTAAACTTACAGATACGTTACTGAATGTCAATTTGTATCGAAGCTAGTTTCAAAACCTTGTTTTGGGAGTCTTAACGGAGGGTTGGGCTAACGACTCTTGAATACTAATGAGCAGTATCCCTTTTGCATGTTAATTCCTTCCGTTCCCATATTTCATTTTTATTGCTATAGTTTTCAGGTATGTTGCCAGTCATTATTGACGTGTGCCCAACCAGTTGGGAAACACAGGGAATATTGGGAATTTACACTCGGTAGCATGACGTGATATTTATATTTGGTGAAGGAATTCGAAATTTTTTAGTATCAGAATGATATATTTTAAGACCTAATTGGGACCTGTTGCAAATCTAAATGCAGCATTCGTTTCAACGGCATTTCCGAATAAGCCAAATAGCAGGACGCTCGATTCTTAATTCAAAAGATAGAAAGTTCAAATCATAAATTTGTTTACTGTTTTTCGATCTAAACGACTCATCTTTTTGGCGGGAAAAACAACTTTTATTCTAAAATCGTTCCAAACGTAAATCTTTTCAGATTCATCTTTTTAATTTTCACTTTGGTAAAAGATCGATTACCAATCTCAGATATTTGATGCCTGTTACCAAATATAATCACAATTTTTTTTTTGATTATTTTTTTAAATTTTAACGATATAATAATAAAACTTTATTAATTATTACATACAATAGCAGTTAACAACTAAAATTTTTGATTTCATTTTCAAAACTAAAAAATTAAAAGTTTATAAACTAATTATTAAAATAAATAGTAGGTTTCACAAAATATATTATTATTGTACATATTAAAAAAAAAACAAAAAAAAACAAACTAGAAATCATTTCCTAAATATTAAAATAATTTAAAATGTACATCGAAAGGTATTAGATTTAATCATAATAATAATCATAATAATAGTAATAATAATAGACGAGTAGAGGACATTCGTCAAGCTCGTTCTCTCAGAAAAACGATTTCTGAGCCCTAGACGGGAATCGAACCCGCAACCTTCTGATGACCGGTTAGACGCCATTGCAGGTTCGTCATATGTACTGCCTGAGCGGAAGTCAAGCTCCTTCTCTCAGAAATCGTTTTTCTGAGAGAACGAGCTTGACGAACGTCCTCTAGTCGTCTGATATTTACCAGGCTCCCACGTGAACAAACTTTCTGTTCAACATTAAGTATTTCCATCATTATTATCATATCGTGACTTCGCTTAGGCAGTATATATGACGAACCTGCTCCCTAGCTCTCCATCTGAGTCGTGGTAGCTCAATGGTTACAGCGTCTAACCGGTCATCAGAAGGTTACGCGTTCAATTCCCGTCTAGGGCTCAGAAATCGTTTTTCTGAGATAACGAGCTTGACGAACGTCTTCTAGTCTTCTGATATTTATCAAGCTCCCAAATGAACAAACTTTCTGTTCAGCATTAAGTAGTAATAATAATAATAACATATATTTATACTCGATAAAACTCTTCAGTGCTCAACGCACTGTTATCAATGACGTCCTGTAGGATACAAAATAAATTGCAGTTTTTCCTGACAGCCGAAGTAAGAATGAAAGATACTTTGACAACTTTTAAAGCCGCATATTTGAAATACTTTCGAAGTTTGAATAACATAGGTTAATAATAGTTGTAACATATAAAAGTTAATGTTATATTGTAGCTAATATTTAGAATTATTTTGGTTTTTCTATTCTTGAGGGCCGTTTTTATTTACAAGCATTGTTGTATACGTTACTGTCATTAAGGAGTTTCGAACTCCTTCACTGATACATTCCCCCTTGTACGAGTAAAATCGTCTGACGATAGCCAGAGTAAAATCATCTTGCAATGACAGGGAAGGAGTTAAAAAATGTATTATAATTATCATTATTATTAAATAATATCGATACATTTTATATAACGGTAATGATGAAAACACGAGTCACTTCATAAGAACTTTATTACTACAAATTTGTTTCGTATGGCAAGCACAGAGGTTGCCACACTCATCAGGTAATAATTGTGTTTGGTGTTATTGTGAACATGAAATGTTTGGTGTATGGGTGACGTCATGTTATCTATGTCATGTTTGGGTCATCTTACAAGAATTGAAAACTTATTTTAACTTAACGTTTGCTAGCAAATGTTTTTTCCAGTGTCTACAGGTAGTTACAAGTTCGTTCCTTTTGCTGAGAGAGCTTAGTTCAGGATGGCAAATAATGATGAATTTTTCGTAAAGGCAGAGATTACATTGTTTAGTCTTGTTTGAGTATGATTGGCATTTCTTGATAATTTTCTATTTTATGGAAAACCGCGCGTTTGAGTCCTTCAAAGACCAAATGTGTTTGCTTAATTCTATGGCGTTTCTTGAATTCTCGTTTCGGAATGAGCTAGTGTGGTTAAGATATCTAGTCTTGAAAATGCCTTTTGTTAAACCGACGTAGCTTTCATGTGCGTTGCTGTCTTCGTTCGTTACAGTCGCTTGATAAACGATCCCCTTTGACTGGCATTTTCCTTCGAGTGGACAATTGCTTTTCTGGCGGCAGTTGCATTCATTTTTTTTGCGTTCCGTGCTGTTTCGCTTCTTTGTTTAGTATGTTTTTGTGTGCTGAAATGATGCTTTTCACGTTTGGCATACAACTGTAACTCAGCTTTAAAGTGTCCCTCTTAAATATTTTGCTTAGTGGATAGATTCTTGAGAAACATTCGTCGATTGCATTTAGGAATTTGTGGCCGATGTTTGTGGCGACCCCTCAGTACGTTCACCGAAAAAGCAACCACTCGCCATCAGTCCTCCGCAAAATAACAGAATCTATAAACCACCGCCTTTCCAACATCTCATCAGCATTCTTTTGATTCTACCACCAAACACTGTCAAAAAGCACTCAAAAACAGCGGATATGACTACAATCTCCACTTCAACCCCCAACCAGCCTATCAAAGTCGATCGAGAGAAAGAAAGGTAATTTGGTTCAACTCGCCATAGAGCAGCAACGTCGCCACGAACATCGACCACAAATTCCTAAATGCAATCGACGAATGATAAATTCACATTTAACCTACACTGCTGAAGTCAACTGAGAAAGCTGACTCGAGCGGGATTTGAACTCGCACCTTCGGGAATTCGGTCCGCCGCTGCACATCCATCCTCGCGGATAGCGTTAAGTCGTCACGAGAATATTTCGTGCACTTAAATTGGATAATAACTCGCCTCCAATCCCTGTAGGCTCGATGGCTCAACAGGTAGAGCGGCGGGCCGGATTCCCGAAGGTGCGAGTTCAAATCCCACTCGAGTCAACTTTTGAAGTTGACTCGAGGATGATTTACCTTGAGGATGATTCTTAAATCGACGAATGTTTTCGAAGAATCCATCCACTAAGCAAAATATTTAAGAGGGACACTTTAAAGCTGAGTTACAGTTGTATGCCAAATGTAAAACGTATGAAAAACGGCGAATACAATTGTCTAGAAAATTTCGGGGGTAGCCATTGAGAGAAAATAGTTTCTTAAAATTGTCAAGT
>JBAHVQ010182458.1:0-16092 GCA_036872915.1 Nanipora kamurai | reverse complement strand
TTATTTCTTATCACTACAAATTTGTTTCGTATGACGAGCAGAGCTCGCCACACTCATCAGGTGATAATAAATTGTTGGTTCTTATGCAACCTGATATGCGCTGACTATGGCGCATATCAGGGGCCAGGCGATATAATTTTTATCGCTTGAGGGACGATATCATAAAATCAAATAGCGAAAAATATAGCGGGACAAAAAACAATATCAGGGACAAAAAACGATATCAGGGACATATCGTTTTTATGTCACCCTGATAAAGGCACAAGTATATGATAAATAATGCTATCAAGAGCTACTATCAACATAAAAATCTTCAGGTGACTGAAGATTCTTTCAGTAGATGACTTTTTGAGGTAAGTGACATAATATATATATATATATATATATATATATATATATATAAACACATACTGTATATATATATATATACACACATACTGTATATATATATTATATGAGAACAGGGCTTTCCTGTCTATATAACTGCGCCGTTATTAAAGATTATTATTTAAGAGCTTAAATGTTGATGTGGGGAATTTTTGGGGGGCACAATGTATTTCAGTAAAGTCAAATAATAGACTACTATTGGACGGACCTAGATTTGCTAAACGTGTCTTGGTTCGTACTTAAAAATGTCACTTCGATGCTTCACTAGTGGGACCTCGCGTTCAAAACTAGCAAATATTGTTGCTATAGCTATTTATTAATTCACAGGCCCGTCTCGTAAAGCAAAGAAAATATTTTCCTTCCCTTCATAGTCATTTATTTTATCTGATGACTTATCCAGTTGCCCACTTTCATTATGTCTCCCATAGTACAGTTCGTTTGACGAGTTCTTTGCATAAATACAATTGATTTCTGTTATCGGAGCATAGGAAATGGTCCAATGAACTGGAGGTTCTTTGTTTTTATACAAAAGAACTCCATAAAACGAACTGTATTATGGGTAATGTGAAGGTAGTCGATGGCGAAATGTTCAGATGACGTCAACATTGTCCTTTGTTCTACTTTATAATTTATTCGTACATTCCCAACAATAGAAAATGGCTTAGCTAAACAAAGCTCAGCTTCGCCACTGTTGCCATAGTGATGGAGTTGTTACCATAGCGACGGCGATTTTTCTATAAGGATGTTTAGTTTCATGAAATGCATTCTGCTGCGAGGGTTAAAGATATTTTATTTCATAATGTCAAAGAAAGATATGCATGATTTTCAAATAGGTGAGAGTGCTTGTCAACCTATGACGTCATAGGTTAGTTCATTTCCGCACGATGAAAAATTAAATAGAAGCGTGGACTTACCGGAAGACTTTAATTGGAAACAAATTTTAACAGGCTATAGTAATAATACAAAATGCGCGGGAAAGTTGCTTTTGGCATTGCTGTGCGTGGAGGCTGGTGAAACACACGAATTAATGAATAAACAGAACCAGTTAGACCAGACAACCAGTCAGACATGAGCGATAAGATTTTAATATATAATCGTACATTGATTTTCAGATACAAATACCACCAGTACTAACTCAACGGACTCCTCCAGTGGAGAAAAAACAGAGAAGAAAACGAAAGAGGAAGATGAAAAGAAGGAAAAAATGACTGATAATGATAAAACTAGTGAAAAGGATAATGTAAAGCTCAAAGAAAAACCAAAGGAAGAGAAGAAAGAAGCAGGCGAGGAGGAAAGTGATAGTAAAGAAACGAAGAGTGACGAAGCAAAAGAAACAGTCAAAGAAACTGTGACCGAAAACACGAAAACTGAATCAGAATCAAAGAAAGGTCTCCCCGACGAGTTATAACAAACTTGGCTTGTATAGTTCAAAACTGAACTATTTGTATATTCCGTCGGAAACAATACGAGATTGTGAAGCCCTTAGAAATTACTGGAGAGCGACTGACTGTTAATTTATAAATTGTGTATCAATCTCGTATTGAATCGCAGCCATTGATTTTAAACTTGAAAACATTTTCCAGGCCGCGCTTACACCTCCTTTGGAGTACTATTTTCAGTGACGAATACGCTATAGTAAACGCTTTTTATCCACCATTCATTATTTTGTTGAAATGAGGTGAATGTTCAATTGCAGATCTGTACAACTAGTTTGCTTTTAAGAATTGCTTCCTATAGCACGTGAACTGTCACTGGTTACTGCTTAATTTTTAATTGGCAGTTTATGGAGTTATGAAATAAACTGAATTTCTTGTTTAGTGAATTTTAAAATAATTTTACAGTAGAGCAGTGCAATAGATTGTCACCTTACAAAGTAGTCACGCAGATGAAAATATCTGCAGCCATCGATGATATATTCCAAACAGCATCACGAGCCCGCGTCATAAAAGAAGCTTGGAAGGAATTTCTCAGAAAGCCTGGAGGAAGTTGAGTCCAGTTGAGAGATAGAGCCAGCAGTCCATCAAAGGGTAACAAAGGGTCTTATCTCTGCTCCCGCAACGGTTCCAAAGCGGAGACAAGACCCTGGTATATCGATACCTGTTTTAAGCTCAAAAAACCATTTCCTAAGTAAATTAGCTCTTATATTGTGGTCCAGTGAACGAGGAAAAATCGTGTGCTATTAGACAGTTTATCTTTAACCCTTTAAATCAGGGTATAATTTACCATAAGATTGTAGAATCCGAATGTTGGCTCACGTCACATCAATAGTAACCATAGCATAGGCAAGTCTCATGCAAGTAATATTGAGATATTTCATTACACCCTTAGAACTTGACTGTCCAATAAAACTTCTGTAGTGGGATTATTGTACAATATCATGCGGGGTAGGACAGGTGTATATATGTATTTGAGCAACGTAGAGATCACAAACAAAATGAGTCGAAGCAGTGTTCCTAAATTTCAGTCAATTGCGGCGCCATGTTGCACCGTTACACTAAACTATTCACGTGCAATTTAATTTTACGAGATCTGATTAAACGAATTCAGATATGTAAAAAGCTTAACAGATGTTGCATTATAATTTCAAGGTTGCAAGTTGTATTATAATTTCTTTCATACAAGGAAAACTTAATTTTCACTTCATATACAACTTAACATGACATACTCAGTTGAAAACTCTCTCAGAAACCCTAAGAGATGGTAGTTTTCTCGATAGAAAAACAGATTGGTTTACCGACAATTTTAAAGAAAACAAGTGAAAAGACAGAAAACGCTACGAGGATTGCCCAAAATGCATTTATATACCAATCTCAAATTCATTAATTCATGAGCAAAACACAAAGGAAATTACTACCCAGACGTTGTTTGGATATCTGAGGAAGAAATTACATTTATTACGCCAACTTTCACCTCGATTTTCTCCTCAAATACTGATTCTTTTGAGATGCAATATCATACACTGGAAAGTCGTGTTTTATCAGATATCCAAACACCTCGAAGTTTGAAAAAACCTCGGCTTTCAACAAACTTCTCGGTGTTTGGATATCGTAATGAAACACTCCACGTGTATGAGATATTAAATGAACAAGTGAGGAGAATGTGACTTTTAGGAAAATGATTTCTGCATTTTTATTGATATGTAGATTTGCTTGGTATGTTCGATGCATCGTTTTTTTTACTGTTATGTGGATTTGCTTGGTTTGTTCGATGCGTTTTTTTAAATTTATATGTGGATTATATGGAATACTATCAGACTATAGTAGAACATATAAAAGACGATCACAATTCTCCTGTTCAAGAACACCAACATGGCAGCTATGGCGTCAATTGAAAACGCTCCATATTATTAAGCTTACGAGCTCACACAACCTTGGACTCCTTGCACACTCGTGCAAATTCATTTCAAACTTCACTTGAATCCTATGATTATCTACAGAGGTAAAAGTAAAGTGCTGCGCAGGCAGTTTTGAATTACTTATAGAAAACTAAAAGGGTTGGGGAACTTCGGGAACTTATATCTAGAAAAACTGACGTTTCGAGCGAAGGCCCTTCGTAGGAGTGACGTGTCAGTCGAACTTCACTTGGAACGTCAGTTTGTCTAGATCTACGTTCCAGCAGTTTCACGACCCTCTTGGTTTTCTACCTGATGATGGTTTGCAAGTGACGTCATGGCGGCCATCTTGGTAGAACTTTAACAAAAGAATCTCAGTCATTAACTTTTTTTGTATGTGGACCAACATGGCCGCCGCATCATTGTCTTTTAAATCTCACGGGATTAGTTGCAAACCATCAATACTAATAACTACGGCAATGTTAATGTCTCAACTTCAATATTTTGCCACACTCAGTTCGGATGAATGTAGCTAGTGGATTGTTTATTGTACAACAAAGGTGCAGAAATTGTTTACGAACCACTGTTTCTTTAAATGCAAAGGGCTTCCAACATCACTCGTTATGTCTAATCGCTGACGTAAGTAACAATTTAAAATCTGGACAAACGCTTACACCTTTATCAACCATAGGTTTCCGAGCATTGTTTACAGTTCTCGACTATCGCGTTCATTTCAGTCCACGAATATCACTTACATTTCTCGACCATCGCTTGCTATTCTGAACTGTCGCTTGCAGTTCTCGATACAATTTAGAGCAATTAGGCTTTCCCTACAATAGGTCGCTGTATTAGATGCCAGCTAAACATTTGAAAGAACATTTACGACAGATTGAAATAATTTTAATAATAACTGTTAATGACATACATGCAGGTGCCTTCTATATTGACAGATTTAGACATATTACACCTTTTTTCCAGACGTTTCGTTAGTACAAGACGAGCAAAATGTCGCAAAGCATTCTTCTAACAGTTATTTTACGTGGCCATATCAATCCTGTTTGAAAGAGGGAAGCATTAGTTTCTCCGAGTCTCTAAAGAAGTCCGAAGGCTTTACTGTAGGTAATTGCTTTAAGCAATCACTCTTCTTACTTGGCTTTATTGGAATAATCTATCTTACATGAAAAAGAAAGGCATTAGTTTCTTCGAGTCTCTAAAGAAGTCCGAAGCCTTTACTGTAGGTAATTGCTTTAAGCAGTCGCTCTTCTAACTTGGCTTTATTGGAATAATCTGGTATAAGGAGCACGTTGAAACATGTATGGGCGGTGGGCAGGCTAACAATAAAAGAAAGAATTAGATAAAACGTTAGACACAAAGCTCCTGCTAAGAAAGAATGTACATTATTAAAGGAAATTTTCTGCCTTGCACTAATAAAAAGATGACGTATAAACTAGTTCGTAGGAAAATTAGTATATTAAATAAATTAGTAATGTAAATAGATTTGTATTGGTATAGATGGTTTCCAATCGATCCGTTGAGATTCAGAAGACAACGATACGACGGCCATTGAGATCTTTTGTTCAGTTAAACTCTTTTGTTTTGGTAAAAGGGGTATAGTCACTGAACTCATATCCCGCTGGGGTTAATATTTCATATGAAAAATTATTGTGTTTATATGGAAAGGCGGGCCAGGCCTGTTAGGTGAGATATCACCTTGAGGTTGATGGGATTTTTGCGAAGTGGGATGAACAGTTACCATATGAACGCAATAGCCCAATTTGCCCGGATAAAATAGACAAAGCTAATTGGTTATTAAAATATAGCGTAGGCAGTATATAAAACAGCGCATTGATTGTTAGACTGCCGAATTTACGTAGAAAAATCCTGAAGTTTCGAGCAAAGGCTGTTCTTCAGAGAGTCAACCGTGCAGATGTTCCACTCCCTGAATGGCCTTTGCTCGAAACGTCAGGATTTTTCTGCTTAACTTCGGCAGTCTACCAACCTTTTAACTTTCAAATTGGTTATTCGTCGCACTTTGAATCTCAACCGGGCTAGCCAGGCATGTTTCTCCCCCCAGGAAGCCGGAATAAAAACTACCTCACTCATCCATGAGCCGTCCCAGCTCATGTAAACAGTTCACCCTGGGCACACGATTTCGTTCGACGGCGGGAAGCATCCGATGCATAAACGAATTAAGTAAACCAAAAGATTTTTAATTTCTTGTTGACCCCGTAGGTCTTGGATCATTTTACTATAGCTATAACTAAATGACCTTATTCGCCTAGGGGAGGCTTCTGGGCTAGGAAGAGTTAATGCATTTTATTCACTGAATTTTTGTTGCTTTGTTTTGTCTTCTAAAATATGTTGAATTTGCAAGTGACTCAACAAAAACAGAGCACAGTTTGTTCGGTTTTTGTTTTTGATTTTCTCGATAGAATCCCGCACCTTCCATTGACCTGTGAGACGCTCTAACAATTGTGCTACCGAATCAGATAGCAAGCTACGATGTAGGTTTGGTATGTGCTACCTGATGTGGCTTATGCAATATGGCTATAATAATTTAACATTATTAATGTATAATGGCCGCCACATAGGCAGCACATATATCAAACCTGCACCATAGTTCTCCATCTGAGACTCCATAGATCAACTGACCTTTCACAAATCGAGTAGAATACTGGTGATGAGTGGAAGCACAAGTATTTTTGGGATCATCTGGCGCGACAGATTTCATGCTTGACGGTGTAAAAACAATGAAACTGTACCGCCAAACAATCCCAGAACACTAGCGCTCCTATCTCGTCATCAGTCTTCCACTCGTTTCAGTATTGGCGAATTGCATAAATACCACAACGCATCATTATACTTCTATTATGCTTTGATACATCCTCATTTTTTATATTGTTGTACTATTTGGGGCAATGCTTAGGGGGGAGTTAATTGATGATCTGTTGAAATTACAGAAACGAGCAGCCCGTTTGATTCTTGACGTAGGCATTGTTCCGTAAACTAAAATGGATTCCCATTCATAATCTAATCAAAATGAGAAAACTACTTATTGTGTTCAACTGTCTGCGATCTTCAATGTCCATTGACATTCGCAATCTGTTCATATTTTCTCGGGATGCACACAATCTAGACGCGAGATCGTCGTCAACTAATTTAAAGATACCAAAGGTAAAATCTGAATTAGCCAAATCAAAGCTTTCATACTGTGGCGCAGCGCTTTTTAATTCATCGCCTGTTGAGCTAAAGCAGATTAACAATTTCACTGAAGTATCCCACAAATTTAGGTTAAGACAATTTTTTCTTCAATTAAACAACAAAGCCGATCTCCTAGAACAATTTTCATGTTCTAATTGCAAACACTTTGTTGAATGAACTTGTTATTCTTAACATTTGTAAATATTTCTGATTGCAAACATTTTGTTGAATGTACCTGCTTTTCTTAACATTTGTAAATATATATTTGTAAATTAGTGCAATCTGCTCAAGTATTGAGGACCATTAGGAAGTATACTCTTTATGAGTAATTGATGTATAAATACCCTCATGAACTAAATTTTCTTCTTCTTCTTCTTCTTATTATTATTATTACAGCCTCAACTTCATTCTTTTGAATTCAATTCATGTTTATCTGTTGTGCTGAGGTTTTGTGTTTTTCAATAGAATTCAAAAGAATGAAGTTGAGGCTATGCGCGTATACTGATGCATTGTGGTATTTATGCAATTGGTCTATAGCTCAACGTTAGAGCATCTCACCGGTCACCAGAAGGTTGTGGGTTGCGGTCTGGGGCTCAGAATACCTTTTTCAGAAAAAATGAACCACACGGCGGGTCCACATATCGCCCTTCATTATCTTTCTCATACCGTCAGTTTGAAGTTAACCCAGTTCCCAGACCATGCTTCGATTGAGTATGATTCAATACATATTGTGGGCGCTAGTTTGTAGTAATGGTTCGTAAAGTCAATACTCAACATCTATATTGAGAGTGAACAACTGAAACAAGTCGGTGAATTCAAATACTTGGGTGGTTGGGTGCAAGAGAATGGTGCATTGGATAGAGAGATTCAAGCAAGATTACAAGGAGGTGGAAACGCATGGAATAAGGTGTCTGGAGCAACGTACGACAGGAAAATACCAACGAGATTGAAAAGCCAAGTATATCGAACAATGGTCCGACCTGCAATGTTATACGGTGCGGAGATTTGGCCGGTGGAGAAAAAACAAGTGAAGAAATTGGAAGTTGTGGAAATGACCTGCCTACGGGTCATTACCAGGACTACTCGACGTGAAAGAATGAGGAATGAAGTCATTAGACAAGAAGTGCAAGTGTGGCGACTGGGAGAGAAAATCGAGGAAACAAGACTGAGATGGTTTGGATATGTTAGAAGACGATGAGCTACACCATATCACCCGATGGGCAGTGGAAAGAATGGAAGATGAGAGCCGACCAAGTGGTAGACCGCGGACATTTGAGAAGATATAACATCAAGGAAGATTTAGCTTTAAATCGAAGACCATTGTAACAACTCTGTAACTATATACTTGGGCTTTAGGCAGTTATGTAAATTAGTCTCTGAAGATGTTGTTATGATAACAACAAAACGTTAGAACTTTATTAAATATTATGATTTTACTTCTGTGTCCGACTCGATGGCTTTCGTAAAGATATTTTGCTATGCTTTGATATTCCTCTTGAGATTACGTTTTCCGCCTGGTCAATCCATAGCTGATGTTTTAGATCGAAGACAATGCGATGTTACTGCAAGGAGGCCTGACCTCCCGAAAGGAGATATGATGATGATGATGATGATGACGATGATGATGATGATGATGGTGGTGATAATGGTGATGGTGATGGTAGTGGTGGTGATGGTGGTGGTAGTGGTGGTGATGGTGGTGATGGTGGTGATGATGCTCATATCCTCATATCCTAAGCAATCCATCTGGGGTAAGTTGTTCAAAGCCTGGATAGCTCATCTGGTGGACAAGTCTGAATTAGTGAACGGTATTGGGAATCCATTAAAAAACTAAACATAAATTTTACCTGCCAAATAGAACTATTCAATAGGATCTCCATATTCAGTGAATAAAATCTAAGTTCATTTGTTCAATGCTTGAATAACGCTGCTCACTCGCTAGAACTTACCAACCGAACCCTGGGCCCAGTTGTTCAAAAGGAGATTAGGTTAATCCAGGATTAGTGAAAACTTTGTGTATGAAATACTCCTAATGTCGGAAAAGATGTTCAAACTTTTCTTTTCAGATATTATACAAATATAGAAAGGTTTTCTTTTGGAAAGTTTGAACTAAAATTACTAAGCAGAACATGCCAAACAGAAATACCGATTAAATTTTAACCCAAGATTAGTGGTAATCGTAAGTTGAACAACTACGCCCAGGAGGACAGTTTCAAATCCCGATGTTGAACAGATCGAATAATTTATGGGAATTGTTTTGCTAATGGCCATTTTTCCTCCAATAGGGAAATCAGTGCAAGTGGTCTATACCATGACAACGAAAGGTCTCTGATTGTTGATCACACTTTTCTTTTTATTTAATGAAGCAGAATTAAATCCAGAACCGTTTTCATGGAGAAAATTGAATTCTATTTACATTTAAACTCATAGTCTTACAATTGGAGAACGATATAAAATAGGATGGTGCGTAGCCAGTATAAAAAGCTTATCAGGTTGGTAGACTGCCGAACTTATATTGGAAAAATTCTAACCTTACGAGATAAGGCCCTTCGTTGGACACGTTTCACTGTTACGAGGGACCTTTGCTTGAAACGTTTGAATTTTTCAACATAAGTTCAGCCATTGAGCTGCTAGGTTAGAGCGTCTGTCTGGGTAGCATTCAAAAGATTGCAGGTTCGAGTCCCGTCTGGAGTGCAAAGTTTTTCTGAGTCCATGGTGCTTCCAAGTTTGATCAGCAAGATTTTCTGTACAAAACTGCAATCTCATGTTGTTTGCTTCGGAAATTTTCTTCACAACTTGTTACTCAAAAAATAAATACCTATCGGGATAGCAATTTTCAAAGAAATTCGCCGGAAAAAACCTCGAAGATAAGCTGTCTTATAAGACAAAACATAATCCAAAGATAAACATTTTATTAATAACTCAAGATACAAGAAGAACTATTTCCTTAAATTATTTTCTCACTCAGTTACTCACTCCGTTGCGTCTTCCTCCCACCTTTGCTGACAGCTCATTAATTATTCTTTAAAAAGGATATTCTCTCTGATAATGTAAACCTATTCTTTGCGCCTATTTAAGAATCGTATGTACTCTGTGTAATTAGATGATCTGACGAAGGATTTGAAATGAAGTCGAAATATTATCACCATACTTTTGTCTTGTCATTAAGCTCATATCTTGAGTTATTTACAAGATATTTATTTTCGGATTATGTTTTGTCTTATATTTTTTTCAAATTGACGGCTGGCAATGGATTTAAGTTGTCTTAATTGCGTGTAAAACATGTTCTGTAGCGCTGCTTATCAAATTGATGAATAATTAATGACAGCAGCAAGCAACCAAAACGAAGTCACATGTCACATGTGTACCTTTGTAAATCTCAATAAAGATCAAGAGCTGGACATGAGTGACCCTTAGCAAAGTTAATACTAATTAGCCTTATCAGTATTCTCTATCAAAATTAAGAATACTTATAAGCTTCATTCCATTGTTCATTTAATCGCTTCCAATCTTTATAGGCATTTACAACGGCTCGCCATTGTAAATGCCTATAAAGATCGGCCGCTCATATTTTCTCTATTACTTATCCTCCAAAATCAATCACAAACATGATGTCAAAATCAGTTTCTAACTTGATTTAAGGCTTTTTGAAACCGTTTGATTTCTTAAATGGACTAGCTTTTCACAACGATAAGTTTTAGAAAAGCTGTTGTACTGGGTAACGCCATGGTCGCAGATGGAGGACCTGGCACACCAGTCACAATGTTAAATAAGGCTTAATTTAACGATAGGAATTTCTTAAATCAAAGACAATCCTAATCGCGGCTTGTAAAAAAATAAATTTTTAGGAGTCACCTTCAATCTGCGAAGTTTACTTGGTGAAATAGATGACTTAAGACGGTGAACGCCTAAGGATCCTTCCTTTTCCTCACTAAACACATCTCTCATCGTTAAATAAATTTTTAGGAGTCACCTTCAATCTGCGAAGTTTACTTGGTGAAATAGATGACTAAAGACGGTGAACGCCTAAGGATCCTTCCTTTTCCTCACTAAACACATCTCTCATCGTGAAAGAAATTTTTAGGAGTCACCTTCAATCTGAGAAGTTTACTGGGTGAAATAGATGATTTAAGACGGTGAACGCCTAAGGATCCTTCCTTTTCCTCACTAAAACACAACTCTCACCGTGACTTACAACAACAATTTCAGTAAGTTTGGCAATACTTTTGGATAAAACGATGTTTACTGAATGAATTTGGCCGCACCGCCGTGCTTTAACCAGGCAGGTAGCCAATTCCACATAAATAACAACAGCAAAAATACAAACGCACCTATCTGAGTCAGGTCCTTGCCTAGCTATGATCAGTTTCAGTTTCGCCAAACCTCCAACAGGAACTCGATCTGTTCCTGTAATAAACATTAAAAGCTGCTTCTTCTGATCAAGAGTAAATTTGTGCACGATCTCCCAAAACCATCTGCAAAGAATTAACAAGTTAAATTATCCATTATGATTGCTCCACGTTCACCTTACTACCATATGCCGACGAACTATGATATACTTGACCTATTCTCGCCACGGAGTCCACGTTAAGGATTTTCGGACATATCCCAGTGATATGTAATACTTAAAGCTGAACATGAACTTAGTTCATGTGGGAGCTAGGTAAATCTCAGACGACTAGTGGGGGTTCGTCATATGTAACTGCCTAAGCGGAAGTCACGATATGATAATAATGATGTACATACTTAAAGCTGAACACGAACTTAGTTCATGTGGGAGCTTGGTAAATCTATTCGATTCCTGTCTAGGGCTCAGAAATCGTTCTTCTGAGAGAACGAGCTTGACGAACCTCCACTAGTCGTTTGAGATTTACCAAGCTCCCACTTGAACTAAGTTCGTGTCCAGCTTTAAGTAGTTACATCACTATTATCATATCGTGACTTCCGCTTAGGTAGTACATGTGACGAATCTGCATCCTAGCTCACCATCTGAGTCGTGATAGCTCAATGGTTAGAGCGTCTCACTGGTCATCAGAAGGTTGCAGGTTCGATTCCCGTCTAGGGCTCAGAAATCGTTTGTCTGAGGGAACGAACTTGACGAACGTCCACTAGTCGTCTGATAAGTAATAGTTGCTAAAAACCGATCATTTTAGCAGCTAACTTATCCCAGGTAAGCATTACACATTTAAGGAATCGCAAAAATAATGCATGGAAAATATGTTGGAAAAGTTTGTTTCTTTTGGTGACGTAACATAGTGTCGCCACACCAATGTCATCACAAAACAACGTAAAAACTCACTAATTTTTGCGATTATCGACTCTGTACTACATTTCTTGAAAGCCATCTAACTAGAGTTGTTTTTGAAAAAGTATGAGTGCGATTATCCGGTATTTCAATTCCTGCGTGTTTTGAGGGATTTTTCGTATAAATTACTAGATATCTTTGTCAGTATTAAACTCCTTGGTTCCAGTTTCAGTCACGAGTGACTGATGCAGACTTTAGCATTTTACTCTCGCTAACACCAGACGATTTTGCCCGCCAAAGGGAAAACCTTTTGTCACCAAATATTCCAAAAATCCACATGTACTATAAGCGGAAGAAAGTCCAGGTTGCAACCATAATTAAAGATATGATATAATTTCAAAATATACAAAAAGTGAGGAATGATTCATGTTTTGATGACAGTTTGTCGTTGTTGGTTCTTATATCTGTGGCGCAATATGCCTACGTCGACTCTGACCTTTCCCAGAACTGCGTGAATGTACGTCAAACTAAATACGTCGGAACAGCCTAAGCACTTCGGGGGTATGAGGAACAAAGCAATAGTAAATAAATATACAAATAAACACTTAAATAAATATTCAACGAATATTGTGGCATTTACCCTCCGTTATAAGCAATCAACTCAACATTTCTGATGAAAGAAAATTTCAAGTGTCAGGATATTAGATTTTAAGACCCAACCGCGACCTAATGCGAAAACTGCAACTTTGGGTCATCCGGCTGGAAATCAAACCCGCGGTTTCAAGATTCTAGTGCAATCCTCTGATAACTCAGCTACGCAAGGCCGTTGCCGAAAGCATGCTCACGAGTTCGGTATTTATGTGCTGTAATGGTGACGGAGCTGTACATCTTGCATTTTTCGCAACGGGGTCTTAAAATCTAATATTCTGACACTCAAAATTTTCCTTTCAAAAATGTTGAATTAAATAAATACATAATTATAAGTAAATTAGTAAAAAAATAAGTAAATAAGTAAATATTTAATAAATAAATAAATGAACCAACTAACAAACAAACAAATAAACAATACTGTCAGGTCGAAAGATCGATCGACATTTTTAATAACGTTATTTGCAGTTTCTGTACGTCATTATTGGATGCAATTGTCGTGTGGTCAAATTTGAACACATTTAATGCTAATTTATCAGATATGAGCTGTTGATTAACTTTTTCCACTTCACTGCGCAAGCTTCCTCCACAATCTGTTACAGTTCCGTCATAAACAATAAGATTCATGCCTTCTACACACACACACACACATATATATATAGTGCAGATTTCTCCAAACAATCTGGGCCCGGTTGTTCAAAGGACGATTACCGCTAATCCTGGGTTAAAATGTAATCGGCTCTTTTGTTGGACATATTCTGTTTGATAATTTTAGTTAAAACTTTTTAGGATAAAACCTTCCAATGTTTATATGATATATCAACTTAATACTTTTAAACCATATATGTACGATAATAAGTGAAGGTACACGGCCAAAGTTTGACTGCCAAGGAATTCAGTTTGGAATAGTTCTAGGTGACGAAATGGATTTCTTAATTTTACAGACCCGTGTGCGATTGCTTAAATTCGTGAAAAGCCATGGTAGAGTAGTCCCCTTGATACCAAACAAAATCAATTTTCTAATTAAATCACCATTGTTTGCAGCATCAAATGTTGTTTTTCAAATCATGAAATACTGTATTACCCCCTTTACCGCGCATCTCTCCTTGAAGGTCTCTCCTTGATGAATAAAATCATCTGGCGTTAGCCACAATAGAAAAGAAATAATCACTTGACAAATGGCAACAGTGACCAATAAAGGTTCAATTTTTGGTTCAATCCAGACCATGAAGTAATCGTACGTTGTCGAATGGCCTTTCTTAATACTGATATAGTGAGTAATACTGTAAGAGTAATACTGATCTGATATATACGTCAGCAGTACTGAACGGCTTGTAGATAACCAAAAGAGCTGGGAAACTGCCGGTACTTTAGTGCAAAGAGGCTGACGAAGGGCCTTCGCTCGAAACGTCACTTTCTCAATACTGACTGGCATTATTTAAAACCCATTAAAGGAAAAATTGCCAGAAAAATCTTGCTTAACTTTTTGGTTCTTAAAAGGACTGTGGTAAAAATTGCAAAAGTTGACAGTTCTCTGAGCACCCATATTTAGTTTTTGAACGAAAAGAGTTAAGGGCATGTTTACACGCGCAATTTTTTTCGGCGATTTTTCTCATCGTAAAGCATGAAATTGAGTGAATAACTGAAGAAACTACTGGACCATATTAGCTTTGCACAAATGGTTTAGTATAATCGTAAGTCACTCTACTCGATCGCATGTGTTAGGGGGACAAAAATCGTAAGTAAAATCGCCCATGTAAACAATCGTATAAGTAATCTTGCAATCTTGCAGGGATTTTATCAGGCCTGGTGGATTTAAAATCATAGATTTTTTTAATAACTGTTAATGTTTCAAAAACTACAATTTCACAAATTCAGTTCAAGCTGGCTTTAGATACTGTAGCACACTTAAGCTTGTGTCAAGTTTGTGCCAATGCTAACAAAGTAGTTATTACAAACCTCTACGATCGTAATATCTTCGAATACTATTATTAATTATTTTTTCCGTTACTACGGAGGTTATATTTGTATTTCATAGGCTCTTTCTAATTAATCTGTTCATACGTTTCCACATTTTCTTAGTCTCACCTCGATTTTTATCCGTTTTATTTGCATAATATTTTCTTTTTAATTTAACAATGGCTTCATTAGCACGATTACGGACCTCTTTATATACTCTTTGGTTAATACCAGAGTTAGTTTTAACGGCTTTCTTTTCTTTAGATTGGGATTCACTAATACAGGGATAAGATATAAGATAAAACTTTAGTTGCACGCTGCACAAATAAAGCGCTGTGACTGAGAATTGAGGAAATTCGTGGTGTTTGTCTTCTTGTCAAGGTATCGGAGATGTCGGGCAGAACTCTCCTAATTGTAAGTCATAAGACCAATTAAAGCTCGGACTAAGATAACATAATTGCCAAATGGAGATATATATTGTTATATTTATTAGTCAAATTAGAGCGTTCGTTAATGGGTTGTCTTGCTCATTTATCATAGTTAAGTGAAAAGTATCCATCATATTACTATCTTTCTGTCGCTTAATCTTTATTTACAGTTTTTAAGTCACTGGGCCGAGTTCGCATTAAAAATATTGTACCTCATCATTGGAGAAGACTCGGTGTATCCTCCCTCGTACTCAGTTGTGCTTTGCAGAGCTTCAAAATCGAAGTCCTAGAAGAACGAGTTCGGAATATGTAAAATAATAAAACCTCAAACAACCGAATGAACAAATCGTTTCGAAAAAGTTAAGAGCTTAACATAACAAAATGTGGCCTACATTAAAAGTGTATTCAAGGGTGCAGTTGTAGAATTTTGGCGAAATATATAACAACGATAATACGATGCCCTTACCTATACCTCAGAAGGTAGAGGAGCTGAATCAGTTAATTCCCATCTTTTTTGAGAAATCCGTTTCAGGTAAGGTAAAAAGAAAATTTCGTTACTGGCCGACACTGCGAAGGCCGATCAAATAAAAAAAATGATGGCTGGAGAAGGATTTGAACTCGCACATTCGCTAGGTAAGACTTTTTGTACATTCCAACACAGCTTACAAAACAGTGCTTACGTGACAACTGTTTCTAACAAATTATTGAAAAGTTCCAGTTGAAAGACTTTCAGCAACTGTGAACCAAGAATTGCTACCGGTCGAAGGCTGTTTGAGATTATTATACTGTAGGTGGATTTTCAGTCTTTGTTTACCCGAGGGACTTTCAAGTCCGGTATTCTATTCTGAAGACTTATGAACCACCAGCGAGATCAGTGCTTAAAAATTGCAGCA
>JBAHVQ010182447.1:0-16094 GCA_036872915.1 Nanipora kamurai | reverse complement strand
AGTTGTTGTTCCTGTTGATACTGTTATTACTGTTGTTGTTGTCTCTGTGGTTGTTATTGTTACAGTCTCTGTTGCTGTTTTTAATGCTAGTGTTGTTGCTGCTGCGTTTGTTATTTTTACTGGTGTTGTCGCTGTTTTTAGTTGCTGTTCTGTTAGACAATGTGAACTAGCAAATATAATGTTTAATATGTCTTCAATTAAAAGTTGTAATGATAACCTTTATAGAATATGTTTGTTTTAATTCATCATAGGTGATAAAAGGGCACCTAAGTATGTCCCACCATAACTGTGGCATCCTCCAACAATCTTTATTGGGTGGGGCGAGATAGCTTATACCTCGCTATAACGTGATCTGCTTCTCGTCGGATTTCGACGAATTTGAAAGCAGTGCCAGAGGCGTGACTTTGTAGGCGAACAGCTCTAAGTGTCTGGTCGTGGTTTGTCCTTTCCGTACAAAAATTGTTCACGCTTGCTTAAATAAGTCCTCTCAACGTTTGTTGAAATAGTTTTTTGAAGATAACTGGGCGGAACCTTCCTTCCTCACGCCACAATTTTCCAGTGCCACTGTTTTTTAACGTTCATCGGCTATGGGGGGGCCGCTTTGCTGTAGATGGTTGAACTTCCTAGCTTCTGTACTAGCTATGCCACTGCCAGATGGAAAATTATTCACTCTATATGCGTACCCAGCTATTTGATTGCCAACTAATATACAGAATGGCAGTAATTGTAGGAGAAGTGGTGGTAGTATCAATTGGGTTTTGTTTTTAACATCTGTTTGTACTGCTGTCTTACTTACAGATTGTTCAAGGCTCAAACAAGTTTCGGATTTATTTGGACTATTACCAGGAATTTTCAAATGATTTTTCAATAAAATGCATCAAACTGTGCGTTACATCCTCACCTACAGGAAAACCACGGTGTAATTTAAACACTACGACTGGGTATGCTACATTAAGATTTTGGGGAACAACGGGTTTTCCGACACCAAATGACTACTGGTATTCATTTTCAAAATGGGAGGTAAGTCTCGTAGCCGCCCTGCAACTTGTGAAAAAGCTGATTTATATTTTCCTATCATGAATCGTAGCAAACCATGCTTTCTGATCGGCTAAAGTGAAATTCATTCTGAATATGATATAACAAGAAAAAGAAGTTCTCAAGTTGAACTAAATGTAAAATCTGAAAAAAATGAAAAATCAAGAATGAAAATTCGATGATGAGGTTTGCGATTGTTCAGTATATTCCAGGAACTGCGGAGCCTATTAAAGAATCTTAGGCAGTTTCGATGTAAAAGTTACCCAGAAGTCATTCTTGACGTTGGGGGCATATTTTTGCAAAGCCTGAGGATCATGTTGCGAAGGATGAGTGAAAAGACGCAATTTATTCCATTCCGCGTGACGACTTTGATCAGTACTGCATTGCCCAGACTAAATGTCAGTTTGGAACGCGCCTAAGAGGACACCAAAAGGTAGTTTTCTTCTCAAGAAAAGAAAATTCTGTTTTGTCGGAGCACGCGTATCTAACCACACGAGTGCGTGGGAAAAATTCCAAAATTGTTACCACCAATCCACGTTACCATCAAAGACGTTGGCGTGGCATATCAATAGCGCCCACGCTCCATTCAATCGTGATGACGGTGGTTTATTACTGGATGCCTATTTGAATCTAATTAATGCATAACGTCATCAATGTTTCTCTTAGGATATAAATATGGACCTCATGCTCAGATAAATCACCCCTGATGAAGACAGTAAACAGGAGTGTCAAAACGTTGGGTCGTGAACAGTAGTTCTGTGAACAACGTCCCAAACTCAATAACTCTTGAGGAAAACACAAATTTCACATTTTTACATAATTTGGACCCTTTTTTCAACTTATTCTCGGTGTATCGGATATCCGAGGAAGAATTCTTACCAGTGTTTCAATCATCACGTCTTGTATTATCAATTTTATGAAACTGTAGCTTTCAATTTTTTGTATTTAACTCAATACACGTCTATTGATATTGCTTATTTACTTTATATTACGGCACTTGCATCCATCAGAAAATCTTTTTACATATCCAACAAACATGCAGTGCACAATTTTCACGTTACATTGCATATAAGGCTAGTGTTGTAGTCAACGAGTGGAATTAGATATATAGGCATTACAATGCGAGGCCAGAAAGATCGGAAGAACAAGACATCAGAAATATCTAAATCACAGTCTCAGCGATGGCTTTCAGTAGACGTGTGAGTTTGACTATCGTCTGTTTTGCAATATGTCGCATAAGTTCTTTAAGCGTAGAAAGTTGAGAAGTTGGTAGACTGCCAAAGTTTTGTTAAAAAATTCTAACGTTTCCAACTTAGGCCCATCACCAGAGAGTGAAAGGTGCTCTCAAAACGTGTTCTCTTTCATTCTCGGACGAACGCCCTTCGCTCAAAACGTGACAATTTTTTAACAATACGTCGGCAGTTTACCAACCTAGTGGCATGATTCAGTTTTTTATTTTCATTAAGATTCCATTTATGCGTTTATCCTTACGAACCCATAAGTTACGTTTATTTACGTATATTTACGTTTTATATATATTTACGTTTTTTACATATATTTACGTTTTACTAGGATTTCACAGAAGTAAGTGCTACCGTCTGGCGCCTTCCTTCTGGTCAGACGTGCGCACAATCTAGTCCAACGAATACAACGTTGCACGGCATCGGGCACAATTGGATACCACAAGGTGTGGGAAGCAAACAAATCGTATTAAACGATAAGAGTGGTAAATGGACTCTTTCACTTGAAACTCACATTAAATGCAGTACGTCAAAAATCTTATGCATACCTCCTTGTGTCCCTCGTAACGATAGTACTGGCCATTACACTTGCAAAGGTTATGAAAAAAAGTGCCTTCCTAACTGGTATGCAAGAAACTGTCTTAAAAAGTGCGTCCCTCAAGATGGTCCACAAGGCCATTACACTTGTTCCAATGTCGGAGAAAAGCAATGTCTAACCAACTGGGACGGCAATAATTGTACTTGCAACAAAAATGCGAAAACATATAACTGTAAAGAAACAGGAGAGAAGATCTGTTTGAATAACTGGTTTGGCGAAAGCTGCTCCAAATTTTGCAATCAGACTGCGCTAAACTACAACTGCAGTGAAAACGGCGATAAAATCTGTTTACCAAACTGGTTTAATAAAAATTGTTCGACATTCTGCAACCAGAGCGCAAAAGACTACGCGTGCGATGAAAACGGGCAAAGGAGGTGTGTGATTAACTGGTTTGGTGTAAATTGTTCCAGTTTCTGTAACGTCAGCTCAGAAACATATACCTGTAGCAGAAGCGGAGAAAAGATCTGCTTGGATGGCTGGTTTGGTAAAAATTGCTCTACCTTCTGCAATACTACCGCACACAATTATAATTGCAGCGAAATAGGTGAAAAAGTTTGTTTGGATAACTGGTATGGCGAACATTGCTCTACATTTTGCAACAATAGTTCAGAAAAATATTATTGTAACCACAAGGGAGAGGTAATCTGTTTACTAAACTGGTTTGGTAAAGATTGCTCTAAGTTTTGTGATAGTAAGGCCTCTAATTATAACTGCACCAGCACAGGAGACAGACGTTGTTCCTCGAACTGGTTCGGAGGATCCTGCCATAGATTTTGTAATACAAGCGCCAAAAGCTACAAGTGCCTAAACAACGGAGAAAGACAATGTCTGCCGAACTGGTATGGCGTAAAGTGCTCAATCTTCTGTAATAACAGTGCCACAACCTACAGATGTAATGAAAACGGTGAAAAAGTCTGCACTCGTAACTGGTTCCGTAGTGACTGCACTAAATTTTGCAACCAGAGTGCCTCGACCTACCAATGTAATCAACAAGGAGACATACAATGTTCACCACAATATTATGGCAGTGATTGTGGCATTCGTTGCAGGAAAGTAGAAACAGTTTCTGACCTTTACCTGTGCGAGGTTACAGAAGGCTCTACAGTGAGTTGTCCAAAACATTGGAAAACTAGGACATGTTCCTCGTCATGCATAGTTAGTAAAGGCAAGGATCTGGAGTTCGCTTTGACACAGTGCCAATCCAATGCTGACACAACCGTTTTATGTTCGAGGAATACAGCAGAGCGTTCGCACTGCAGTACAGGTACCATGTTTTTTTTCCTGTTGTTTATTTGTTTTTTTTAACGTTGTTGTTGTTTTTTATCGTTTAATTTTTATATTAATGGAGAAGTACAAGGCTAAGGTAGGAGGGAAAGAAGGAACGTGGAAAGGGAGAAGAGTAAAACGAGCGAATGAGAGAGAAAAGCAGGAACAAGAAAGGAAGAAAAGAAAGGAAGGAATAAAAGAAGAAAAGAAGTAAGAAAGATGGGAAGGAAGAATGAAAAAAGAAAGGAAGGAAGGACGGAAGGAAAGAAGGAAGGAAGGGAGGACGGGAGGGAGGAAAGAAAGGTGGAAGGAAGAAACAAACAAGGAAAGAAGGAACGAAGGAACAAATAACAAAGGAACGAAGGAAAGGGGGAATGAAGTAACGAAAGAATGAAGGAAGGAAAAAAGGATTAAAGGAATGAACGAAGGAGGGAAGGGACAATGGAACGAAGGAACGGGGGAAGGAAGGATAGAAGGAAGGAATGAAGGATGGAATAAAGGAAGGCAGGAACGAACGAAGGATCGAAGGAAGAAAGGAGGGAGGGAAGGAAGGAAGGAAGGAGGAAAGAAAAAGGTAACGAAGGAATGAAAAAGGAAAAGAAGGATGGAAGAAAGGAACGAACGAAGGAAACTACAAAGGAACAAAGGAACGAAGGAACGAAACAACGACGGATGGAAGGAAAAAAGGAAGGAAACAAGGATGGACGGAAGGAAGGAAGGCGGAAGGGAAGGGGGGGAAAAAGGAAGGAACAGAAGAAAGAAAGAAAGTCTTCAAAATTTCATTATGACTGTTTCGAACATTTCTTATTAGCAAAGAGAATTTTTTTAATCTTTGTTTTAATTTAACAAAGGAAATTGTAATAATATTTCAGTTTATATTGATGTGGTAGGTCACAGTATACCAACAGGCCACCGTTATATGGCCCTGTATCCACTTTCTTGCTGTTAAACTCAACTGTTATTAAATGGTAAAATAAGAAGTAGGGAAGGAAAAAAAGGAGACAATGGATTTAGTGATTTCAGGTCGTTCATATCTGTTGAATGTTTGGTAGGTTTAAATTTCATTTATTTAAATTTATGAATTACTTCTTTGTCTCAAATAATTAGTTGGAGTGAAATTCACAATATTCAATTATAATTATAGTAATTTTGATTATATTTAATTTTGTTATTACTAAAAGTTAATTTTAACAATTTTCTATTTTCATGTAAAACAAGTTGTAGAGAAGAGAACTTCCAAGGAAACTGTGACTAGTAGCGTTGTTTTGGGCAGTTCGTTTGGTGTTGTGATATTAATCATCGTTGCGACAATAATTGTTATAGTTCTGGTCAGGTAAGTACCAAAAACTAATCATCGTTTACACTTCGATCTGCTGCTTTTAATCATTTACTCATTCAATTTGGTTTGGACAAGAATGATGAAAAAATTGAATGCGAAGAAGTGAGAGTCCAAATTTGGCAAACACCAACGGGATAGAATGGAACCAAATTTTGTATAGAATACAATGGAACTTTGAAGCTTTAGACTTTGTGTCGATTTATTATTAAAGGAATTTTGTCATGGGAGTTGGGTAGAGTGAGAAAGTAAGCGTGGTTTGCGCCATTTTATGAGCGTATAAATTAAGTTTTTTAAATTAGGATAGGTTAGAGTAGGTTTAGGGTAGGCTAAGTTTGTTTAGGTTAGGATAGGTTTGGTTGAGCTTGGTTAGGTTTGGTTAGGTTCTGTTGGTGGAGGTTCTATTAAGTTAAAGCGAAAGAACTCTCGAAGTTATATTGACACTTCGTTCTTGAGATATAAAGATTTATTTGATATGTAAATAACACCCTGCATACGTCGCACTGTATAATCAGTTGTTGTACAATTAGCAATATTGTTAAAGTTTATTGATCAATGTCACCCATCAAACTGTAAGTCTGTGTGTACTTGTCATATAACACTAAACGGACAAAGTTCATGCAGGGTCTTATTTCCACATCAAATAAATCTTAATATCTCAAGAGTAATGAGAGTTTATGAAAAAAGTGTAAAAGACTTTGACTTATAATTTCAAGAGTTCTTTCAAATAGGTAATTGACCTTAAAGACAAACTTAATTTTCATGTAATAGACATTTTAGGTTAGGTTATGTTAGTTCAGGTGAGGTTGGGGTAGAGTTGGGTAAAATAGGGCTAGATTAGGTTAATTTTGGTTTGGTTAGAACTGGTTCGTCGGGTCAAATCGGATCGGGTCAGGTTAGGATTAGCATAGGTGGTCAGGCTAGCTACGGTTAAGTTACTTTCGAGAATACAGCTCAGCAACTGAAAGTTTAAGTCATTTCTAGACTAAAGAAGAACAGGCGTGTGGATGTTAAAGCTGTTAAGATGTTGCGTACTCGAGAATCCAGCAAAACTGAACTTATAAGCACCAGAGAGTGGGCGAGGTAAGAAATTTTATGACGAACTGGTAAATTTATTAATGCCCGAGGTCTCCTTTAGGGAGAAACATCCATTTGAAAGAAACGCTCGTTTGTTGTTTTCTTCGTTAATCGAGGTAAATATACTAAAATAAATCACAGTTACTGTCTCATTAAAAATTACAGCAAAGCTTTCCAACGTCATAGCGAATTTTACAATGAGACCAAGAGTCCAATGTCAAGATAGAATAATGGGAGTAAACTTTATCCTCAATCTAGCCTATAGTATTATCCCTCGTGGCTCACCTCATCTAGCTTGCTTTACCAAATGTTACAGTTATTATTTCAGTAAATTTGGAATTTTAATCGTCACCCCAACGCCATTTGGGATATTAACAGAAGACTCAGAATTCCTAAGAAGACACTTCATCTGCCCCAGTTCCTATGCTCGAAGCTCCGTGTAAACTTGACGTATACCACGCCTATCACAACAAAGGAAAACCCAATCGACATTAACTACCGGGAGCCAGAGGGGGAGAGAGAGCGTTTGAACTTCTATTCCTTATAGCTGTTTTATTTCTGTTTAACCATTTCGACATTGAACGTAAGTTCGAGTGAAAACGAGAGTTTGGGTTAAAATGACGAGATTCGGTAACAAAATCGTGTCACACGAGGATGTCGTGTGAATCGAGAGTTGGGTAAAAATGCCATTTCAAAGATAATGGACGATTTGCGCTTTAACGTCTAACTTCCTCATCACTGTCATCCTTCAGTGATTTTCGTTTAAAAGTCAAGTCAACCTTATTCAGGAATCAAGGGAATGATCTCAACATCACTGAACCTAATGAATCAATCTAAGAATTATTCAATTTAACATCTCATCAAATAAGAGGAAAATATTTCTACATTACAATAAAAATTTTTTATTAAGACGTCAGTGGCACCTTTGTGTTCAGATATGTCGTGGACTTCTTTGCTCAGCTATGTTTCGGCTTTTATTCGGAATATTAGTATCTCAGTAGGGGTTAAACAATACGTTTTCCTCATTTGGATCGTGTCTCGTATGTTTCGACGTTTGGAAAAGCCTTTCGGTCTAATAAATTTCCCTTTTAATTCTCTAAAAGTTTGCTTCGCTGTGAAAATATAACACACGTTGAGATGAACACCGTGCAAATTTATAGAGAGCTACTCTGTCACTACTTTGACTCGGGACTTCAGAATCATGTTTTGAGCATATGATGAAAATCAAAGTAAACAAGGAAGATGAAAGTTTAGCTTTCTGTCACTTTACATGTAGGTGTATATCAAAAATTGTTGCATAGCTTTCTAAGTCTCTAGGCAATCCAACAATAATAGATTTTTACCTTTTCGAGAATTCCAATCGTTTATTATCCACATTATGAAAAGTTTAATTTGACTTCCAAACACGGAGGAAGGAATAATTCTTTAAAATCTACGCGATAGCTCGAGATTCTCGTTTGACCAGTTTCGGGGTGTTTGAAAAACAGAAAAAAGAAGAAAATCTTATTTAAATTTGCCGAAATTCTCTGCTAAATAAGATCACATTTCCAAATACAAAATGCTACTTCTGTACTTGATTTATTTTGTGTTTTTCCGATCAATTTCTAATGGACTGGTGAAGTTGGAACCATGAAAAAGATCTTTCATTAACTTAACTGACTGATTCTTGGAAATATTTCTGTCTCTTTGAAGAAACTGCATTTCGCAAGATTACGGACCTACTTACGGAAACATCGCAATGACTGCAGTGAAGGAGAATCCTCCAATAACATCACAAAGAATACATGTTAGATAAGGGTGGATGGAAAATAATATCCAGTTTCCATGAACATATTTAACGTAATACATGGGCGTTCGAACCAAATGTAGAAAGAGGGAGTCAAATATCACAAAAAAGATCTTTCTCCTTATATACGCTTTTTTGTCTCAATTTTTCAACTTTTGGGACTTCGAAAATCCATTTTCTGGTAATTCTGATTGAAAAATGTACAACAATGGGCAATTTTTTCTATTCGTTTTAAAAACTATGAGAGCGACAACTCTTCTGCATGTACTTCGGACGCCTACCACTGAACATGTATTAATCAACTAAAGGTAATTTATGAAACCTTAATTAAGAACCTAAAATCATGCACGATATATCTCAGTTCCTGATACTGAAATTGATGGAGGTAGACGAGATTCCGTTCTAAGAATTACTTGAAAGAAAACATCATCAAAGATTGCTAAGATATTTGCCAATTTTTTGATATATTACTGAGAATTCCACTCGAATGCAATAATTGGACTGAAGAAGAAAATAAAGAGGTGGAATATAATTTCTACCGTTTTTGTCCTCCTAGACTCGATATATCAAGTAAAAAATGGGCAATTGAACCAAGAATCGTCGAGAATCTTTGATTAATCGCCTAATAGCGAAGCGCACAGATGACGTAGGCAAGGTTGTTTATCCCATTTTCTAATTTATTCATGCATTCCCAACAACAGAAAATAGATGTCTAGAAATCCCTCGAGAGTCCGTTTCAGTTTGTTGGTCTGAGTTTTTGTCCTAAATAGAGTAATTGTGTGCTTTGCTATTGTAAGGTTTGAATTACTTAAGACCAGGTTTGGGATTTAGATGAAATTCGGTGACTTCATATGATCTTGTCAACGTTGAAATTATTTCTTTATGGTTTGTTGGTATTAGAATTAAGTGTGGTAGATATATCTTGATAATTTATCAACATACGTTAGAGGGAAAAACTGTACACAATAAGCTACTGTACATAACAATTTCGAATAAAAGTGGGTCAACAAGATGCTATTAATGAAACTCAAGGACCTATTTACGTTTGTACTCAATAAAAATAGTTGTTTACTGCTTACCTAGCTATGGTTTTTTGAAAGTCCTTCCCTGCATACCAGCTTAGATGGAGATCTTTCTTCTAATGTCCAGTCCACACTAAATCTAGAACACATCAAGAACGACTTACTTACAGATTTATTCACGTTGAATTAAGCGATATATTTGACCTTGATATACGTGGCGAAACGAGCCCCTTCGGAGCCCGTAGGCGAGCGGTGCGAGAGTTGCATGTAAGAGTTGATAAAGCTGAGGTCGGCTTGGGGCTGTACAAGTCTCGGGGACGAATCCCCTGGAAAAGTCATCGGAAACGCTTCAACGCACAGTGTCCGATATATCGAACACCAAGAACAAAAGGACAAACGAGAGAAGAAAGAAAAAACAAAGAGAGAACAAAAAACAAAGGAAAAATATTTCATGCACTAAAGGGTTAAAGATATTTTAGATTAAAGACAGATTACGATTTCCGCCTGGTAAATCTCTGGTGAATGTTTTAAAGATATTTATTTAATCTTTTAGCTTCCAAAAGCCCATAAAGGCGATTTAATGAATCAAGAATTTTGAATACAGGGTGTCTCAAAAAAACTGCAAACCCTTTGAAATCAGATATTTATGAAATTTACGTAATTCAGTACTAATTGATCCCTAGGGTGCGTAAACACAATTCATGCTTAGGGATGTCGATTAGGGATTAACTCACTTTGTGTGGTTATTCTAATTACAAGGAAAATTCGAACGTATTTTCAAATCCCAGGAGCATCATAAGTTGTACATTTGCAAGATCGAGGAATCTATCCGGGCAAATACCTTGCATTTAAACAAAGTTTATCACTAAAAACTAATAAACTTTACTTAAACCTTGGGTAGATAATCAAAAGGGTTGGGAAACTGCCAGAACTTGGGAACAGAGAAACCGATGTTTCGAGAAAATAAGGCCCTTCTTCGGAGTGAAAGTTTCACTCCATCAAAAGCCCCTATATCTGATAAAGTACCCATTATTAGTATTCCTTATATAAAGAATACTAATAATGCATATCTTGTTTTTCTCATATGCTAATATTTTCCTCTGAAAATGTGAGCCATTGCCGGGACACGCTTGCCCGTGAAATTGTCTTGCCACATTCATTATGATACCATTAGCGCTTTCGTAGCGATAAAAGAGACAATGTCAAACAACGTAGGTCTCGGGGAAAACGTGGAGTGCGAGGTGCGAAGTGTGCAGGGTTTAGAGAAGGGAACTTATGGGAATTATTTTAGTCAATGGCTTAAAGCCAACGTGGTTTTGAATTTAGCAATTCCTCTACGAGTTCAAAAGAATAGCGCCTGTTACTTCTCCCCTCAAATGAAAGTTGTTGCCTGAGCAAGTTTTTTAACGACTTTGAAATATACTGACACACGCATAATAAAGGCAGTTCGAATAAAAAAGAAAACGTGCTTGAACAATATGGACTAGAAACAGAACTAGCACTTTTTCTTCTTCTCATCAATTCAGGTTAAAAAAAAACTTTCAGCCTGTTAACCAGGGTAGGATGGTGAGAGTCAAAGGGGCGATACTTGTCAGTGTGAGTTGGTTTTCGATACATTCCAGTTTCCAACTTTCCCTGATCTGTTCTTTTGACAACACAATTAATGAACGGCAGGCATTTATTTGTTTCGCGTTCTACCGTGAATTGTATCAACGGTTTGATGGAATTTAGATGGTGCAAAAGAATTTCCACTTTGTTTCAAGACATCGCAGATATGACGTCATCAACATAAAGTTATGTATAGCGAACACATAACCGACCATGAAAACAATGTGTTTGCGCAGCAAATTACCCTATGTTTGGTAAAAATTTGACAATTTTACACTAATTTTAAACTCCCTGACTTTCTTTCCGACCACCTCTAAAATCCAGGAAATGTTCTCTCGGACACCCCGAATTTCACATTTTCCCGGGGGAGTATGCCCTCGCACAACCTAGATGCTCGCACCTTCCAAATAAAAACCAATGTGCCGGCCTGAGTTTTATCACAACCGATGCCGGGTTAAGACGATATTGTGTAAAGCGTCTTGTTCCAATATGTCAAAAGTTCCAGTTCAATAAGGAAATGCGTTAAAGTTGCATGGGGGAAAAAATAAACTGTTGGCAATATGTATCTGGCCATCATCACGTTTTAAAGAACTTCAACCACCCGAAAATGGCGGCGTCTCTTGTTGTCAAATCAACGGGGACCAAATGTATGGCTGTCAAATACCTTTCATGAGAAGTTGTCAAGTCTTGACAAGATCTTGAGAAGTCTTGTCTAGCATACACTTGTTGATAAATTGAAGCCAGTCCAATAGGTTTGTCGCGACTAATTGTTCTGACCCGCGATAGCTCGCGCAATTCCATCTTACGTGGGTAGAAAACTGCTCGACTAAGACAAACAACTTTCTTCAAGTAGGAATATCCTTAAAAAGCTTTCTCAAATATTCCATCACTTGATGCAGTTTACAATCAGTATTTACCAGCTGACATAAAAGTGCCACAAGGTCAACATAGCTATCTTTAATCCATGACATTTTCTTTACTAAAACCAAAGTTATTTCCGAATCCCGCAAGTCCTAAAACTACGATCTATGTAGCTTGAGGTTTTTCATGGTGGCATTTAATAAACATAAAGCAGATTTGTGGTTACACAACGTCATTGATTCGTTCTGAGTTATTCGGCCAATCTTCTCGGTTAGTCTTCAGAGAAAGGATGAACGTATTTAGCGGTTAGTTACCATCATTTTACCGACATTGCGTCAACGTTTCGTATGCCGGTAGTTGGCGAGCACGTCTTGTGTGTATACGTCAGTTTAATTACAAGTGGTATATAATTCTAATTTAAAAATAATTGTTTTTGTTGTCGCAAAATAATTGTTTACTGGGGCAAGTAGAATAGATTCATTCCATTTTATCCTATGGTTTTGTTCGCATGCGTGTTTTCAAATTAAGTCTTGCAAAACACGCATGGGAACAGAACCATACAATTAAATTGGATGACTCTACTCTACTTGCTTCAGTAACCAATTATTTTGCCAGACAAATTTGATAATCTATAAAAATCTAAAAATATTGGATTATCACTCAAAAAGGAAAATCGTCGTATGACATCTGGTCGACACTCTTTCATCCGTCTTAATCTATGTTTAATTCTGTACTTTTATAATTAGATATACCACTTGTAATTATACTGATGTATACACACAATACGTACGCGCAAACCACGGACACACGAAATGTTGACGCAATGACGTACACCAACCGCTAAATACGTTCATCCTTTCTCTGAAAACGACCCGAGAAGACGGGCCGAAAGCTCGCGACCAAATAATGACATGCTTTAACAACAAATCTGCTTTATGTTTAACTACAAACTTGCTTCGAAAATCGCCCAACTTCAAAAAGCCGAGAAGAATTCGCAACGTTGAGAAAACACTGATCATTACCCGGACGTCTACAGAAAAAAAAACTCAGCAAAGTTTCTCGATCTGTTACACTGAGAGGAATTGTTCTCCTTCAACGCTTACAACAGCAGTTTGTTGCTCACCAGTTATTTTCACATGGCAAGCACCGCTTTAAATCAAGGGTTCATATCATTTCTAAAAATGGTACATTCCAAACACTGTGCACCACGTACTCCACAGTTCATCGTACCCTGCACTCCACATTCCTCACTCTCACTATGTATTTCACTGTATACATTTTACTGATATTATCAACTTTTTCCGTCCAGGGTCACATTTTTACCGTTTACGTACTCTGGCTTAAAAATTCACATGATTTTACTCGACCAGGGTAGTGACGTAAGGAAAGGAGAGGTAAGGCACAAGTTGTCCCCATTTGCTTAAAATAGCATCTTGGCAGGAATTGATAAAAGGTTCAGAGGAAGAAGTGGAAACTTGTTGATATAACCCAACAAGAACAGATTCTCTCAAACTCATTAGTAATTCATGAGTAAATCGATCAATCAACAATGAGCGAAGTTGAAATACTACTCCAGGAAAGAACAGGGAAGAGGAATGGAGGAGCAGTATATTTGAACAGTGTTCCAAGAATACCATCAAGACCAGTAGACTTCGTAGTCGATAAAGGACATAGCAATTTAAAAACCTTCAAAGTTATAAAAGCAGTGAATTTAAAACTATTAGGTGACCGGATTAATGTATTTTTTAAGTGTGTCGGAGTGAAATGTCACGTTTCGACTGTGACGTTTTATTCCGGCGAAAAGCCTTCGCTAGAAACTTAACATTCAGTAACAAAAATTTCTGCAGTTCTCTGACTCTTTTGGCTTTATACTCCACGTTCAGCACTAACTATACTGCACTATACACAGTTTTATATTTCTGTTTTTTTACTCTGGCTAACGGCAGGAAATCGTACTCATCATGAAGAGACATTCCAGTCTTGTTGGTTTGATATTAGGGAGCAAACGTTTAAGACTGTTAACAATCTTTTACCAAAGTGAAACTGAAAAAGATCAATCTAAAAAGATTCAAGTTTGTGTCGATTTTAGAGTGAAAGTTGTCTTTCACGCTTGAAATTTTTAATCTTGAGCGAAGATGTACAGCTTAAATTTCTCTAAACCTTTTCCTCATCACAAAAGAGGGCTGGTCTACGTCAATGTTTATTATGGGCGGGATATTACGTCTCAGTCTTCATATTTCCGATGAGATTTGTTAACAAACCACTTCAATTATCACGTACAATCCAGTATATTTATTTAATAAATAACTGTACAGCGTGTAATTGAAACAACTTTTTCTTTGTCTAGCGAAGAGACATTTCCTCACTCCATATACTTCTGTTTCGTTGAGCAGATCTGGTTTTTCGAGTTAACCTGCATTTTAAAACCACAGAATATACCATAAGCTTGTCAACTTCTTCACCATATCAGTTTGCTATATTGACAGAAACAGGCGGTCCCAAGATGAATCAATTGCGAAGTCTTTGGTCTTTAGTGTTTTTCTTGGCTATTGGTTCAACGCCGTCCAAGGTAAGTAGAGAACAACAGAGAATCTTGTATAGGACTTGTTGAGGGAGTCAATTTAACAGAAAATATACAAGTGAAGACAAAAAGATTGTGCCATAAAACCTAAGTGGTCGTAAAGCGAAGTTAGGGTGTGTGAGTACGTGCGACAGACAGTTTTCATGTGAGGGAATGTGTTAACCTGTTTCCTTTAATTGTTGTAATCATTTAAAACGGAATTTTGTCATCTGCACACGAACATGATCTTACCGATAGACGAGTATTTAGAATAAATTACATATAACATTGGATTAAAACGAATTATCTACAATTATTAAATGAGCTCTTCTGTCTTACATTTGCAGGAATATTATTTCAGGCTACTGTTCCATTGTCTACAAGACTACTTTTTAAGAAATTACTGTTTAGGAGAAGACTGTCGTAATTTAGATGATGACCGCGATTATAGTCATGGATGGCATTTGTTTGGCTGCAATGCTCAACAAGATAGTTGAATAAACTACGTCAAGTTTGTGGAACACCACGTTTTATTTTATCGCTAAGCTTTCGAACTGTTTTGTTGATTCAGGACTTATTAAGAGCAATGGCCTACGGCCCGTTGGCTCACGCCATATATACGAAACGACTGTTAGAAATCACGCAAGAAAACAGACAGCTGACCCAAGAAGACCAGTAAGGTCACTAGTACATCGATCAACCAAATCAACTCTCATTCGGCAGAGCTGTTTAAAAAACCGTTTGCGCAACTAAGGGTGCGTTCGATCGATCCTATTTCGGAATAAGATGCTTGGAATAAAGCAGATTATCCGTTCGATTAAACAACTATTATCATTCCAGAGTATTCAAAATAGCTATTCTGGAATATTCCGGAAAATATTCGTATTCCGGAACGGGGTCAATCGAACGAACCCTAATATTACATCATCTCTAGGAAACAAACGCAATCTCTGGAATGTCTACTCTAGCGATTTTATTAATAGAACAACAGCATTTCACAATGACGCCACTTGAGCTACAATGACGTAAGCTAACGGGCAGTTGGCAATTGCTCTGATGAAGTCCTGAATCAACAGATCGAAAGCTCAGCGATAAAATAAAGCCTGGTGTTACACAAACTTAACATAGTTTATCAAATTAACACCATGCAAAACTTCAAAGGATTGAAGATAATTCGAGCTAGACCATGGACAATTTTAAACACCAAAAAGTTTTTAGTTTAGAATGCTTATGCTCATGTATTAGTACACGGTGCCATAGAGACAACAACAAAGCTGGATAAACAGCTATACAGCTTGGCAAAATCAATGCCCAATTTCACTGTTTTCGTTTGACTTTTTCCAATCTGGAATATACCACATCAATTACAGCCTATTATTGACGCCAAAAATTTCGACCAACCAATCTATCTTGTGCGAGGTTTGATAAAAGAAATGGTGAAATAGGATACCCTAACATACTTGGTGCAGAGCCATAGTAGTTGTTTGGGAATAGATTGCGCCAAATAATTTAGAAATGTAGCAGGAGTAGTAGAAGTACTAAAACGACTAGCTCTTGGAAGTTATAGAAGTAGTAGTACGAGTAGTAGTAGTAACTACATCAATTTAGTATTCTTTTCAATATATTACTCATTTCTCCCCTGTCTCATTTACAGATTGTTCAAGGCTCAAACAAATTTCGCATTTATTTGGATTATTACCACGA
>JBAHVQ010182436.1:0-10284 GCA_036872915.1 Nanipora kamurai | reverse complement strand
AAATGGTCGGAAAATGCTCATACCGTATTCTATTATATCTTCGTTTGATTGCTTATTTGTCTGTGTTCTACTACTTTAATAAAAACAAACATAAAATTTAACCTTTTCAACGAGAAATTTTAGACTTCTTTGTTGGTGTAAATGATGAAATCGGAATCTCAACTTCTACAGTGTTCCCGTCAGCAGTTGAAGCTGAGAATGGAGACCATTTGAAAGGCCGTATAACCTTGTATATTGATGGTCAAATAAAACAAATAGAGCTCGAAACAAAATCCACTTTCAGCATTATTATCATGTTGTCACCAAATGCAATCCAAATACGTCAAAGAGTCATGTTACCACAAACTAATTTAATATTGACTGAAATCATTCAGTTTCGAATTGCTATCCTAGTTGGAGGTCTAGGGTGACTAACTGTTGCAATTTTTGAATAAACAGACAAACGCCACAGGGTGAGCCAAAGAATTACAATGCTCCTGCTAAGGATAGTGGTATTTTCTCTGGGATTCATTTGTTTGAAAGGTAAGCTGCAGAGAGGAAAATGGTTAACGATGTATGGTCCAGCCTCGAATATGACAGTCGCTGTTTGTAGTTTGTTGTCGTAGTTACTTTTCAGTGATAGCCAAGATTCTGTACGGCAAGAAATCTTTGCTCGTGTTTGATGATTTTTCAAATTTTTTTTTCAATATGCACTAATAATTTGAGGATACAACAGCGGCGTAAAGAAATTAAACGCCGTGGACAGGAACCGAAATATGAGCGCGTTTGTAATTATATTTCAATCCTGGGGTTAAGCATCACATCGAATGGAAACGGACAATGTTATTTTATCTTCTAAGTTGATCGGTCGGGAATGGATGCTCGATATATACATAGTGCATGAGATTTAATTTATATCGAGCGTTGAATTTGAACGTAGTCGCAGAGCTAATAGTATGAGAACGACAACCAAAGCGGGATTAATTTGTTGATGAGTGGGGCGTGGGCAAAAAGGAACTTTCAACTTGCTCAACTCAAATTGAGAGTACAAAATAGTAGTGGTAATGATCACTAAACTGTCGATATAGAATGCTGCATGGATTTTATCCCTAATCTTATAAGTTCATTCCAAGAGAAATAATTCTGTTCCAGGTACTAATCATATTACGAGCTTAGTTTTATTTCGATTAAAAAATTAAATGTGTTAAGTTTTAACGTGAAAAGAATGAGAGATCTTGGCATAAGATCCCAAATTAGAATTTATTTTTCGGCAAAAACAAAAATGAAAATGCAACAAACGAGTATTGTTTACAAGAAGATATGTGGCAACTGTACTTTTAGTGTCAGTCATAACAGCCATTAATCTTTCAAAGCTATAAATACGGAAATAAAAGCCTACTCATAATCTCGATTCCCTTAAAACTTAAATCAAGAATTTACACCGATATTAGTCTGTAAGTCATTTTAAATAACCAGGAAGTTGAAATACATTTTTCCTCGAAAAAGGTATAGGTACATTGGAAATTCAAATATTTCCTAGAAAATGAATAGGATTTTCAAGAGTTATTTTTGATGGATTTAAAGCACGTGTTGATTATGGTTACCTCAAATCTTAAAGTGTCAAACAACTTATACTATTCCTTCAAACAAAGATAATTACACTATTAGAATATTTCAATCATGCATATATTCGTTAATACATATCTTTTGTCGAAATATTGGGATAATTTGAATCTCAAACAAATGCAAAGTTCTCAAAACATGTGGCAGTGATAGATGTCGGCAAGGGGTCCTGACCCAACTTTTTAATTTCTACTTGTTTGCTAAAAGCACTCTGAGATCGTAGGAAATGTCACCAAACTACACCACACATCCTGAAACCATCGAAATAATACTCAAACTGCCGGTATTTCTATAATATGTTATGCCCATAATTGCATATTCGGACATTCATCTGATCATTCTTTACATAAAGATGCCTGCAATTATGAGCGACTGCGCAAACGACATTCGTGACCTCAACCCATTGAGGTGCAAGGGCGCATTTTTAATATTTTACTTTGGCTAACGCCAGATGATTTTGCTCGTTACATGCAGGGATGAAGCCCTCTGCATTAAATTATGGTCCAAGGAAATCGAAAAAAACGATTGAAAAATTCTTGTTAAACTTAATGTCACGGTTCGTTGCGCAACAACAAAGTATGACATATTACGCCAGCGAAAAACTTCTTTTCTGACTCAATTTTTATGGAAATTTTAAAAAATTTAGTTTCGAGTTGAAATTTGAACAGGAAGTGAGTGAAAATTGAAAATGTTTTCATAGTACACTCACGACCTATATTTGAGGAGTTAAAGGGTTAACCTCATAAATAACGGTGGAATGGTACGAGGCAGTGTGTTGAACGATCTGTATAAGACCAAAGAGAAGGCAAACTGCCTAAAATTAAAGTTCGTGGAGCTAATATTTCGAACAAACACCCCCCGTTGGAGTGAAATGTTTTACTTCTGCGACGAGCCTTCACTCGAAACGTCAGTTTCACGATATTTAATTCTCGGCAGTTTTCCTACCCTTTGGGCGTATAACCTCATAGTACACTGATACGATAGTCTGTTCGATGATTAATAACCAACAGCCCACTTTCTCAACCACTTAGCTTCAACTTGCAAAACCTGGCCTAGCCTATCTAAAATTAGTTTTCCGTATTCGATATTTCACTGTTTCCCATGCTTATTGTCATCGCTACTGAAATCATAACAAAAGAAAATTTTTTTGAGATACGTAATAAAAATTGATCACTCAGTCTTGATTTGCAACAGCATGCTACCCAGGAGGAGAAGCATGCTGTTGGGTGGGAGTAAGGAGTAGAGAAAATGTAAGGAGTAGAGAAAATATATGCGACAGAATATCTCCCGATTTTTCCCAACAGTGCATAGATCTATGGATGCTCTTTGTAGCATTTCTTTATTTTAACACCGCAGTAAAAAGATGATTATTATGTAAACACAGTCATACACAGGGAGGTCACTAAACGCGGCCACCGACATGCTGACCAATACCATTTATATAAAGAATAGTAGAGTACAATTCTAGTTGACCAGAGTTAGAGGAACCAACTATTGGATGATAACTAAAGATCCGTGAGCAAACAAACGGATGCATTATAGTGAACTGTCGTAACTTAGAGTAAGTAATACTGACGTTTTGGGAGAAGCCCTCATTTAGAGTGTAAAACATTTCACTCTGAAGAAGGACCTTAACTCGAAATATAAGTAATTTATTTTAGTATTAGCATTTTCTCGACCACTTTTGCTATTTACCCGTCGGTTAACACTGTACACACAACATCTACTCGTATGCCGTTGTTTGAACCCACGGAAGGATGGATAGATGAATGAACGATCGAAAACATGAATGATCGAAAGAATAAACGAACAAACGAATAAAGGAACGAATAAGTGGAATAAATGGAACTTTGGTGTGGGAAACTATGATTTGAAACCGGTTTGGATGCCTAAGTTGCATTCTTGTAGGAGATCTGAGAGTTTAGATTTCGATTTGTACAGTTTATACCGTCACAAACCTCAAGAAAACTGAAAAAGACGATTCAAAAACTTTTGCTAACCTTCGTCTCTATGTTCGGTGCGAAGTAACCATGGCATATTACTCGCGCAAAAAACCGCTTTCCTGACTCAACTTTCCATGTAGATTTCAAAAGAACTTACTTTCGAGCCAAAATTCGAACAAAAAGGAGGTGAAAATTGAAACAGTTTTCACAGTACACTCACATTCTGTATTTGAGGGGTTGGGCCGAGCAGAGTTAAGTTGGCGACATACTTATTTAAATAATTTACTACTACATTCTTGAAAATGGAACTTGAAGTCAAATTTAACTTCAAGTGGTAAGGAGATGAAGATGCAGGTCAGTAACAAAAGCTACCCATAGTTTAGGTCGCCCCTGTGTTCGAAGATGCTGGACAGCTACCACTGCTATTACGAATACGTCACTGTCAACGACTCTGAGAAGTACTAGATAATTGTATCGAACTGCAACAGCTGTTTTTGCTGAATAAGTATAAAGGGAAAAGTTAATCTATTGAGAAACGCTTTTATACATTGCCAAAAGTTGTAATATTAAGAAACTGCAGTTACTCCATTTGTGGTCTGTACTGTTCTTTATTTAGCCGACCAGGTGATCTGACCACAACCAAAGGGCCTGGGACTAGCATCCAAATAGAAATCTAGTTTCATATTATTAATCAATTGTAACTTTGGGTCAGTATTCGGTAAAGAGAAAGGTATTTCCTTAACAAATTTACTAACAGAATTTTATATAGTTCATGAGATATTAACCATTTTAAAATTAACAATGGATTTCTATTTGACAACTAGTCCCAGTTCACTTTCGTGTTTTTAGATCACCTGGGAATTATAACCAGACAATTTGTTCCACGCAAGAAAAAATAATTTCCTATTGTATATTGGTGCCATCGGGCGGGAGCTAACTTGAAAACAGAGAATAAAGAAAAATTCCATCAACAGAGAAATTTCCGCCAAGAGGAAATCTTTTCATGTAAATGCGCGATTTTGCCAGCAATGTTAGTTATAGCATATAACCAATAAGAATTGATATGGAACTATATATAACTATTATTTATATAAGTGGAAGAACTCACTAATTGACAGGTAATGTGATATGCAATGTTTTCAATCGATAATTTTCTCACACAAACAGGAGTATCCTGGCCTGATGGAACTTATGGTTTACCACAACCCCTTGCCGGCTGTCCTGATGGAAATGGAGTAAAATGGAAAACTGGATGGAGAAGACAACACCTGAAAAAGAAAACACCACTTGACTATGGCAAAATTTTTAAATCAAAACATTTAAACGCGTCACTCACCCTAAACGGAAGTGGCATAGTAAGATCATTTTGTACAAAAACGATTTCAAAAACTGACCAAGCCAATAATTCATGGCCAGCAGGTACGATCACTTTTTCCATTCTTCTTTTGATGTAGTGGTTGTTCATCTTACTAGCCCATAGCTTTCTTCTTTATTAGTGAAATGTTTGTGAACAGAATAGGTCATTTCGAAATTGATTTACTAAACTACAAGACGAGGTGTAGTCAAAATTGATTCAAGTGCAAGTAAAGTTAGTTAATAATAATGATAATAAATGAAGTAATGAAGAATACCTTTGCACTCAAATGGTGAATTGCGTTAACTTTACAATCATGAAAAAAAATGGGAATAAATATATACCAATGGGAATATATGGGTTACAAGCATAAATAACTCTAAAAAATTATAGTTACAAACTGTATAATGTATAAATTTAAAACAGTTAATAATTGAACGATCATCCACCCATACTTTTGAAAACCATGGCAGGAATAGAACTATTATGGTATCTATTGGTTCTGTTATTTGGAAGAGACAGTGCTTCATTGTGTCATCTATTGAGGCAATACATGACACAAGTGAGATACGGGATTGCAAATCTTCTCAAACGTTTCAGACAAGCATCTCTCTTCTGGTGTCTGGACGAGGACTGGAACATAACAAAAGATCCTCTGTGTAGGGGACATCTGGGCGGAAGATTCGCATTGCACGTCGCTGAATCGGCTCAACAGTGTCAAATAGATAGTCTGGAAAGCCTGTGTGCCACATCTGGCAGCGGTATTCGAGGATTGACGTCACTAATGCATAATAAATGTGTAATAGGTCTGTGGGCGGAACACCACTCTTCTTTAGGACCCTTAGAATATGCAAAAATTTTGAAGTCTTCCCCACCATAATATCAATGTTCTGAGACCATTTCAGATAAACGTCAAAACTTACACCAAGTACCTTACACAAACTAACACGCTCGACTAAAAGACCGTTGATGGTAAGTGGAGGGACATCAGGTGGCTCTCTGAAAAAAAACAGACAATCATCTTTATACATTTATTTGGGTTAAGTTTCATATCGCTACTTGATGCCCAGCTAGATATTACATCAAGGCTACGCTGTAAATTGCAAGGACCATCGCGCGATATAACTTCAGATACAGTAACGTCATCGACGTATTTCCAATGTTTGAAAATAACGGCGTTCTTTTGAGCTAAGTCATTGATCATAATTAAAAAAAGGATTGGTCCACATTTAGTGCCTTTAGGTACACCAGCTTTAACTGGAAGCCACTCCGATTTGACGTTGTCCAGTTTAACGGACTGGCGGCAATTAGTTAGAAAACTGCCAATCCATGGAACGATTGATCTCCGTACTCCAATGTCTATGAGTTTAGTAAAAAGTAAATCAAGATTAATACGGTCGAAAGGCTTACTGAAATCCAGAAATCAAATACGTAAATACTTCGACAGAGAATCAAGAGAAAGTAGCCAATTATATAACATATCTAAAAGGCAATAATTATGTGGTAGATGTTCCTCTGAGGCAACCAAATTGTGTGGGTCGATTTCATCCTTTACATCCTCAATCATCCATCTGACTACAAAGTCTTCAGGTATCGTAGATAGGCAAGAAGTTAAAGAAACCGGTCTAAGTTTATCCTCGCTAGCAAGTGGTTGACATTTAGGGACTGGCACAATAAAGGAGTCCTTCCAAAGCAAGGGGAGTATTCCTGAGGAAACGGAAACGTTACAGATTCTGGGAATAGGTATGGCCAGTTCATAGGCAAAGAGCTTAAGGATCCGATTAGGGATGGCATCAGGGCCTTGAGACTTGTTAATACAAATCTTGAGAAGCTTCTTACAGACGTTGGTCGGCCAAACAATGGAAGGTTGGTCAAGAGCAGGCAAGAAAGTAAGAAAGCACAAAGGTCCAGCTTTGAAATGTCAGAATTTGCCGATACAAAAAAATTATTGAACAGGTTACCCAGTCATACGCCAGGAACTGCAGCGCCATTCTTTTCGATGCTTAAATTAGAAATTTTCTCAGACTTACCAAACACCAGATTGACGAAATTCCATCATTTCCTGGAATTACTATTTTTAAGTTGTGTACTTTATCCACATAGTTTGCTTTCTTAGTAAGATGGTACTCTTTACACTGCTAAGATATAATTTCCATAGGTCGCTAGGTCGCTATTGCCACTCGAAGCAGGAAGGTTTTCAACTAGGCCTCGGTTTAAACTAGAAAAAATTAGTAATTTGAAAGGGCCCAATCCTAGTCATAGTACAAAGAAAAATGCAGATTTTTTCCCAGGAACATCCAAAAAAATTTTAAAAAGGAAGACTAAAAGACGAAGCGTTGTACAGGATTCATGGTCTCTTCTTTAATCTAGCTTGAACTTCGAGCTAACGTATGAAAAGTACTGGTCACCACCGGGTAGAATTTACATGCTGTTTCTGCTGTTTTCTTGCCTTTTGCCTCAAAGTATGACACAGTATCAAATCGTGTGAAGGAGTGAAAGCCAAGCAGGGCTTTTAACATGTCGGGTCGAGGACTACTTGCCATCTCATAGGCTGCTAACAAACGAAGATGCAAGCCTGTACCAAAAGCTACCCATTTTCAAGCATATGCAATTTGCTTGTAAGGGCACATTAAAATCACTTACTGGTTAACCTAAAGTAAAAGTTTCGTGTGTTTGTTGTTCTTTGTTGAATTAAACGGTTACTTTTAAGTAAGAAAAAAGCACAGTCTTTTTGTCTAAGAAACCCATTAAATTCCTTTCCAACCCTTCAAGAGTCAAGAAAACGCTAATAACCAAAGAAATATTCTGACATGTCTTTTAGTGTCACCAGTCACGTGCGCGATAATGGGCTTTTTTGGTTCCAAATTCTTCATAAGTTTCAAAAATGTGTCTTTCAAATCGAAATTAAACAAATCAAACAGAAAGAGAATGAAAAATTTCGCGTAATTGCTCTGTGTGGCTTACATTGCGTTAAACCCTTCGTAAACACTATAAACCAGCTTGCGTTTGTGCATTGTCATCACGTGATCATTTTTCCCAATGGTTCCTGTCATAATTTTGCCGCCTGTTTTGGAGTAACTGTCGTTGAAGGAACCACATCCCCAGATGAAGCGGCAGCCACCTAACATAAGTTGTGTTGTTGAATAAGAGAAACCAAGAAATCATCTTAACAACCATCTGACAAACACATTTTATTTATATTGCTATTGATATTTTTCTCTCAGTCTAATTTGCTGGACTGTCTATCGGCCACATTACACCAGATAATTTTTCTTGTGACTTGCAACACAACGGCGTTACGACACTAGTTGCAGGAGGAATTTCACGTGTAACACTCCCACTTTGGTACTTTGCAATTTTTTGTTGCGAGACAATTTGCAGGAACGGTGGAACCATCTTCTAATTTTTGTAACGATACACAAGTTGCAGCGTGTAACACCCCTGCTTGCAGCTTGTTTGGCAAGGCTGCTAAAAAGAGCCTTGTTAGGAATATCAAAGCCCAGCATATAATTTTGAGTAAACCCTTATTAATAGAGACATGAGTAATTGAAAAAATATTTCTAATTTATCTAACGTTTCGTTGCTAATCCTGCAACATCTTCAGAGTAAATGATAAATTTACAAGGTGTTCTCGGCTATATGATAATCTATTTACAATGACGGGAAGTAATTAACAGAAAGACTGAACGAGAACGGATGACTAATTAAGTGTAAAAAACATATAACAAGGGAAATTATCAGTTAGAACAAGGTTAAAGGAGGAGAACTGATTTTGGCTTTTAGCGAAGGATTTATTCTATTAATAAGTAGACTCTCTCTGAGAAGGAGTTCAAAGTTAGAAGAACAGGAGCTTAGAATAGAAAAATCAGTCAAAGAAACAGGGTGGCCAGTCTGTTTGTGGCGTGTTAAAGCAGCAGATAAAGTGGTGAAGGCGATAGGCGTTCCCGTGTAAGCAGAAACTCCCATGTATTCAGAAACATACGCGTGTAAATGGCGAATAGTTTCACCTATATACAATGACTCAAAGCATTGACACTTGAATTTGTAAGCTAAAATTTGTGCAAGAGGAATTTGATCTTTAAACGAGAAAAAAACTTGAAATACGTCGAATAGGTTTAAATATGACTCGAAGCTGAATTCGAGGAAAAGCAGAAGCAAAAAAAAATATAATGAAATAAAAAACCAATACGATCCGACAATTTGAAAAAATATAAAACAAAACATAATCCGAACAGGAGCATCTTGTAAATCAAAGATTTGAGTTTACAAGATGGTCCTGTTCGGATTATGTTTTGTTTTATATTTTTTCATAAGCAAAAAGTTTAGCAACTTGTTCGCGAATCTAAAGAGAATGTTGAACGGTAAATGGGAGAGTAAAGGAAATAATGCGTTTAGGTACCGAGGTCGTTGTAGAAGCTGGGCAAAAAATTTTATCGAAAAAATTACGAAGACAATTATCTAAGAACTTGATAGGATAACCATTCCGAATCATAATACTTTTAAATTTCGCTAGTTCTTCATGAAAGATGGTATAAGAACAACAGAGATTAAAATAACGAAAAAGCAAAGTTAAAATTAAGCCTTTCTTATATATGAGTGGAATAAAAGTCTCAAAAGTTGTAAACAATCCAGTAACAGTTGGTTTACGATAAACTGAACAAGAAAATTTGCCATCGGAATGTTTGATTTGGATGTCGAGTAAGGAAAGAGAATTATCTTTTTCAATTTCTTGTGTAAATTAGATATTCGGATGTTTACAATTAAGGTAATGCAAGAAAGGTTAAATATGATCGCGAGATCGAAATAAAATAAAAGAGTCGTCAACATAGCGTCGATACTAAAGTGGTTTAAATTGAGGGGGACAATCATTTAGCCAATTAGTTACATGAAAGGAAAGAAAAATGTTGGCGAAAAGGGGACCTTGAGGGGAACCCATAGCAATACCATCAAGCTGTTCGTAAAATTTTCCATTAAATATAAAACGACAATTTTTGACAGTCAAATTTAGTAGCTCTTCAAATTGTTCGCGACTAAAATTTTGAAAATGAGTATTGTTATAGAAGAGTTGGTTAAGGATAATTTCAATGGTTTCATCCAACGGTATGTTTGTAAAAGTGAATTAATATCAAGACTAGCCATGGTGACATTACTATTATCAAAACTCAGCTGAAATAAAGCTTGTAGGAATGAAAGTGAATCAGTGATTGTGTATGGACTAAAGGAAGTAGGGCGAAGAAGAGGAACAAGAAATTTAGCGAGATTATACGAGTGGGTGCCAATAGAAGAAAGTATAGGCCTAAGCGAAATATTTAACTTATGTACCTTAGGTAATCCATATAGCACGCCGGGTCGAGAACCGGTTGGTGCTAATGATTTAAAAAGTTC